>CAJPEX010003196.1:19862-31063 GCA_905338405.1 Notodromas monacha | reverse complement strand
TTACAAGGTCTGAAGTACAGTCAATATATTTTTTGAGTTTCATTTATGTGATTTTTGTTACATTAAATGCTTTCCAGGCCCCATGATCACTTGCTGGCTCAAGAATCTTCTTATAAGAAGCACTTTTTCTATTAATCTACACAGAACAGCACATGATTTTCTTCTGATCTGTTATCCTGAGCTTACTTTCAATGGACGTGATGTTGCAACCATTAAAAAATTGTTATTTTTTGAAAATTTGATCCGGTACTACCATTGCACACATCTCCTTGTCAATACTCAACCAACTTTGAGAATTTTCAGTTTCCAAAAAGAAACGCCACTGTTGCGGAAAGCGATATTTAAAAAAATTAAAATCCATAAATGTGGACAATCAGCAATTTGTGGCTCATAATGGCATTTATTGAGAACAGATGTCACCTCAATATAATTTAGTATATAAAGCGGATTGCAAAGAGTAAGAGTATAAATGAAAAACAGTAATGAGCCCCGGACAAGGGCCAGAATTTCTTCTTAGAATTCCTGGTTAAGAACATAAGAAGTAAGGATATATTTCAGGAATGAGATCACACAACTTAGCAAGCCATTGCTTCAACTAGATAAATGGATAAGATAATTCTTCTTTATGATTGTAAGTTCTGCAATTTACCAACATGACAATTTATCTTTAACCTTCAATAGCCTTTATAAAAGCCCTTCATAAGGCTTGTCATTCAGTTTTAAGAGGGAGATAAAACTCTAGAAGATTCAAGTCAATTACATCATTAATTTGCTTGCCTAACAGCATTTAACATCCGCAGTGGGAGGAACAACCAGTAGGATCCTACAGGGGTCAGGGGGGGAATAATAAGGATGTTGTGTAAGGTGTGTCTGTGGCCTTTTGCACCTTGAAATAATTTGCCCACTTGAAAATGCATCAATTAACATTAAGTTGTCAGGATGGCCAAGCGGTCTAAGGCGCTGCATTCAGGTCAAAGTGTGGTTCTGCAGGCGTGAGTTTGAATCCCACTTCTGCAATCATTTTTTAATTTTTTTTTTGTCCGCACTGTGGACGCTCTACTACTTGATGGGATATCTTGAATGTAAATTCCTAGTTTTTCTTCTAGCTACTTTGAAAAGAAATGAAGAATCAAAAAATGGAAGTCAGAAGTCAGAACTCATGAGCATACAGTAAAATGATCTTCGGTATGAAAGCACAAATTCATTGGTGAGAATTAAATTTCTGACATTAAAGATGTGCTTTTATAGATTGTTATAGTAAAAGTTAGTCCTACGGCTTATTGACCAGAGTGTCAGTATGCATCACACAAAATAATTACCATTAAATGAATGCAGCAATTGCAGCCAACCTGCTGTCGGACAGAGTTTCATCAGCCCTCAGCCCGGGAATAATCTGCTCAACACATTCGGCCTTGATTAAGAAGATTCCGCCAGTTTTTCGGCAAGTACTCCAGGTATAGGAGATGAAGTGCTGTGCAAAGGCAATAAGAAAACCCACGCCTTGCCTGCCAAAAACAAAAACAAAAACAAAAGAAATACGGGTTGCTGCAGTGCAATGGGATGCCAGGGTATGTTCTCGGGTTGCGTCTGGGTTTCCGAGCCACGATCAGAGGCAGATCCCGTATCGTCGAGCCAGCTAATGAAGGACGACCACGACCAGGTCAGGAAAAACGGGTTCGACAGCATTGGGAACTGCACCAGCTCCAAGGGTCGGTTAATAGGTCAAAGGCACTCCATGTATCGTGTTGCTACGCAGGACGCGCCTAGGGAAATATTTTCCATGTATAATGATCTATTTTTTCGTCCTGTGTGGTTTCGGAAACGGGAAAGAAAAGTATGGCATATTTTTTCCAGGCCCAAGGAGTAAATTGGAGAAATTCTTTGATGTCAGGATCTCGAAAACGATAAAAAACTCACCAATTAAAAGAATGTTTCTGAGAGAACTTTAATATGATCTATGTATATTTCGCTGCTCTTGACAACAAGGTAAAACTCAAGAATTTTGGGATACATCTTGACAAAAATAAACATACATCGCCAATCAGACATTACAGTCAGCTGGGACCTCCTTAAAGTGGAGACCGGATTATTTTTCAATACTGAACAAGTGAATTGCAGAAATTCTCTGATGTCAACATCCACTGATTCAAAAAGTAGCATAAAGTATATTCCATGTATTTTTTGTCGATAATGTCAAGTAGAAAACTCAGGCATTTCACAATAAAAGCGTGGTACTTATTTCTAAGTTGTATTTCAATTTTTTGTGCACTGGGAGCCGGCAAGAAAATTATGGCATATGTTTCGAGATTAATGGAATGAATTTGGAAAGTTATTTGAAGTCAGGATCTCCGAAACAAACAAAATACCGTTGAATCAAGACAATGCTACTGAAGAAGGTATTTTGCAACTATTAGTGCCAAGTAAAAAATTCAGGAATTTCTGGATACAAGCGTGGGATTTATTTTAAAATTTTATATCTTTTATTGCCGGGAACATTCAGGAAAATTTCGGCATATTTTTCGAGACTAAACGAGTGAATTTCAAAAATTATTTGATGTAAGGATCTCAGAAACCAATGGAAACAATTCACTGATTAAAATACTGGCAATCAATAAGTTTACAATTCGTAGTCTAGGTATTTCGTCGCTAGTCAGGTTAGGTTTCAAAATTTTACTGATACGAGCTTGGGATTTATTTTACATTCATGTTTCTTGCCATGATCAAAACAAAATTTTAAACGTCTCAGCAATCAATTATTGATCAGAAACGAGAGAGGCATTGACAATTCATTCTTCAAAAGTGCTTCTGCGAAAAAAAAATGAATAAGGAGAATGTATCGAGCCTTCGTCTTTGGTTTTTATCCGGTAAATGCATTCATAGCTGTTGTGCTGAAAAACACTGATGACAAAATGCAAATCATGAATCTTCATTTGCATTGAATAACATGGATGAATGCTTTACATGTGCAGTATCTAATTGCTAGCAAAGACATGCGCGTGATATTTGCATGTTGTGTCTCGGTTCGAGCAAATGTTGACATCCAAAAATGTAACCGTAAAAAGTTGATGAGTAAAAAGGAGAAATTTATAAAATGACAAGAAAACTCAAAGGAATTCCTAAAATACGTATTCCATATGAACAATGAATTTCTGTAGAAGCCTTTGAACAACGGACTCTTGCGCAAAAATATTCTTGAGCAGGAATCCGACTTTTTAAATGTTCTCCAAAAGCTGTTTTTCAAGTGATCAGCCAAAACAAATTCCAGGTTTGGTTTTAAAAGTCATCATGAGGACGTGTGTGCGATATTCTTGTTGCTTGTGGCGTTATTCCTGCAAATTTTTGAATTAAGATATTCATCCAGGGTAGAGCAGAAATGAACTGATTGCTATAAACGCTGATCATCAAATTCGCGCATTTATTACGGACCTCGCCCGAAATATTTGACAGGCATTTCAAAACGAAAATAATGCATTGACCGCAGAAGAATGTGTAGTTTCTGAGGGAAAAATGTTGAGTTATGCATGGGAAAAAAGTGCTGATGTTCTCAGATTGGTTTCCAAATGTATTCAAGAGGATGAGATAAATACGATTTTCCCATGTGAATATAGATTAAGAGACGCTCTATAAGCACATGTATATTTATGGAACGAATTATTGAATATTTTTTTCAAATAAAAAAAGCCCCGGTTGAATATGATCTCAAGGATCGGGGTTTCTTGAACATTACAGACCAGTAATGTCGATAGTTCTTAGAATCAGAACTTGAACTTTTCAACCGCGCCAGTGGAATTTTATCAAGTGTAAAAACTTCATCGCTTGCGCTTTAATGTTTCCTAAATTTACCAGCAATAATAAACTCTGTGATTTAATTGAGAACTATACTGTATGGCCAGTTTTTTTCTGAATTGCTTTTGCTTTCCGTTCCAATTATTTTTCTTCCTCGCTTCAAAGGCCATCTGAGGAATTTTATATCCGCTTCTGGTGTTTTAGAAAATCACCTTTGAATGAATCCGCCTGATGAATTTTTTTTTTCAATTTCAGAACAACGCATGCATATAAATGATCAAAACAAAAATAAAATGAAATGTTTCGAAATCGTTGTATGATTGGGAAATGCGAATCGCTTTGGAATGCTCTATTTATGAAAACTTGAATAAATAATTTGACATAACTGGAGGAACATAAATTTAAATTACATGCTATTAAATATTCTTGGCTGCGTTTAAATGCATGTTCTTTGCTGAAAACTGAATGATTTCCCAGAGTTTATATCTTTCATTCCTCTGGATAAACCTCTTTCCTTTTTTTTGACTGAGTAAGTATAATTCCAGGTAAATCTGAGTGCACAAGAAAAAATTCCAGCAAAATTTACTAAAAGCAGGATAATGATCTGTCAGCTTTAATATTCTCACTTCTCCATCAGCATATACAGTATTTGACTGAGTAAGTATAATTCCAGGTAAATCTGAGTGCACAAGAAAAAATTCCAGCAAAATTTACTAAAAGCAGGATAATGATCTGTCAGCTTTAATATTCTCACTTCTCCATCAGCATATACAGTAGATTTATTTTTGCCTCCGTGTATAGCCTCCGAGATAAATGTTGCATACCATAAAATGATCGGATTTGTAGAAAGTTGCTTATCCAGGGCGTTAAAAATCCATTTCCTTTAGATCCTGGAGGAAGGAAACTAAAAGCTTTTCGATTTTACGCATTTGTTCTCTGCTACTATACTTGCCCATTCATAGGTATATCCTGAGTTCATAGTTTCTATTAAAATTTCACCGGATTTAGTTGAACCATATTTTCATGAGGACTCATGGACAGACAGTTGAGTGCTTGCAATCCTCCAGATATGAGTGAGACTATACGAAACAGGCGTCCCCCACTTTTCCCTTTTTTTGCTTCACCACTGGCTAAGCCAGACCCGAGGTGGCAGCTGAAGGTTGAAAAATTCAGGCGCCGGTTGAGGTGTGACAGTTGAAGAAGGTATAGGCGATGGGGCGTCCCTCGGGACACGAATATACCTTGAATACAGCGGCGGTGCTTAAAACCTCCCAACCTCCCCCCTTCAGTGATGCAAACCCCTCCATAACCCCCCCGTGTATATAGCAATAAGAAAGAAGAAGAGGGGAGGAAATCTTTCTCTCTCTCTCTCTCGTCCTGCTTCTATCTTATTCTTGGTTATCCGTCGGTTTCTTTCTGGTCCTCCACTCTCTCTTTCCCATGTTATTTCTCACCCCGTGTGTTTCTCCCATGGTCCTGCTTGCATGTGCGAACCTGCAGATATTGGGCCTTCTCGAAAGTTCTTATGTTTTAACCCTAGAGCGGCAAAGTCGGACTTTCTCCGCAAATTTTTGTGTCTGTGAGGACAGGTTTTAAAAAAATGGTAACAGTTCACCCAGGGCAAAGTCCGGCAAAATCTCGGTCTTTTTTTTTAAATCCACAGAAAAATTTTGCCCAAAAATAAAAAAAAATGTATCACCAAGGCTGAGCCTTTTTTTTTTTAGCCTCTCTGGATTAGTTGCATTCTTCTCAGATTTGCAACCCTTTCATTTTGGGTGCCAGATGGAGGATTCTTACTGAGAGGCAGACAAAGATTAGCAGAAAAATTCCAACTTCGGGAATTATTAGCAGCACCTTTTTTTCGGACAAAGTCCAACTTTGCCCTAGGTGACCTGGCCTGGCTTTTGTGGCCTTCAAGAAAAATTATACGCAAGACCATCCAAGAAAATCCAGACTTTGCCCTGCAATGGAAAGGAACCCTCTGCTGTCCAAGGGTTAAACAATATTTGACATACAGTTGAACCTCCTTCAGTCAAATTTGTAGGGACCAGGAAAAAATTGAACTTAGGGAGGTTTTGAGCTTGGGAAGCAATCATTTTTTGCAAGGATAAGTAAAAAAAAAAATTGCAGGAAATTGTAAAAGAGGATATTCTGGGCCTAAACTTACTTCTCAATGAGTTTACAGCTCGCTGAACTTAAATGCAGGGGTTCATTTGCATAATTAGTCTTTCACTTTCTATCAAGATGCATAAAATCATTTATTTCATTGATTTTCTTTTTCATATTTCAAGGAAAAAAGAACCAAAAGGCACCAGGAAATTCAACTTACACAGGTTTTGGAGAAACATACTTGGAGTTAGAGATGTTTTTGATGCATTGTTTCTTAGGGAATTCAGATGGGGACTTGAAAACAAATTTGAGTTAGGGATGTATTTGACTTAAGGAGGCTTGACTTACAGAGGTTCAAGTGTACTTGACGTGGGCAAAGCAGATTTTTCTCAGTACAGTATATCCACATTGTTTCGCAACCAGAAAACTTGAACTAGGGATAAGAAATGAGAGTGAAACACATCATCAGAGTGGAAATTTTCAGCTAGAAAAAAAAACCGTTTGCTGCAGTAATCCATGAAAACCTGAAAAAAGGTAGGATTAAACACATTTTCAATGTTTGAAATTACTGTATTCAGCTCTGGCAAGATTATTTTTATAATGAAGAATTTGAAATTCTTCTGCAGAATAAGTTTCCAAAAAGTTCCCTGATATGCACTATATTCTCAAACTTATTTTCGGAATGAAGTGAATAAAGAGGAAGGTTTGTGACAATTACTTGGATTTTTCAAAGCGAAGTGTATTTTTCAAAACATAATCAAATACAGCCTCAATATACTGTATTCCATATGAATGAAACATCTCTTAGTGTTTTCAAGAGTCATGTTGCCAAAATTATTTATCAACGGTCCAATGATGAATTTTCTATTGAACTGAGTTATCAATAATATAAAATCCTTTTTAATTGACATTTCGAAAACTGCAAAAGCTAAATTGCTGGAAAGAGGAGATAATTGAAATTTTTCTTGGATGCTTGACATTTTCAGAATTTTTCTGCCCGTGTGAGTATAACTTCTGCTTTGAATATCTCAAACGCTCATGATGTCGATTAAACTTGTCCAGAACCACATTTGTGAACACGCATATTTTTCAAATGCCGTATTTTTTAGTACAAATTCTTGTGGAAAATAATTTGGTTGGAACAACTTTTACAAAAGCTTTGAGGGAGGCGCACAAAACTAATCCTTCAAAATTTCAGAATGCGATTTCGAAACTTTTGATATGATTAATGCTCACATCTTTGATAGTAAAATGAGTCTGTACAGTATATGTATAATCCAAAAAAATTAAAACGTGAAAATAGACCTATTTCAAACACAGTCCAGCTGAATTTATCCCGGATTTGTTTTACCTGCATTACTTTCAATATTTTCTGAGAAAAAAATCCGCATCATTTAGCAGGAAAACAATGCGGCTGCTTGTACAGTACTTTTAATTTTTACTTGATTTTATTTTTTCTCGTCTGATCAACTGATATTGTTCAGGACGACATCCGTTAACATTTTCAATAATCTTCAGATAATTTTTCGATAGTTTCTACACCGAATAAATCAAAATTTTCCGAGTTATTCAATTATGTTGTTGGAATGTATCCCAGAGGACACGTGGTCATTACCAGGAATAATGAAAGTTGTAAAGGCTGTAACCCGAAATCCTCCGCTTCAAAGAATAAGAGGTTCGTTCGATGCAAGGAAACATTTCTCATTTTCTTTCATTCCCAAATTCCAAAAATTGTGAAGTACCCCTCGTACCCGTCTCTCGCTCTCTTTGGGTGCTGCGTCGCGTCGACCGTCGAGTTTTCCTGGCACAAATGGTACTCCCACCCACGGCAGGCCTCGTTCGCGTCGCAGCCGTCGACGCGTGTGGTTGCCGACTGCCCTGTGTGCTTGTCCGTGTTGCTCTCGTGTTGTTAGATGTTTGCTTGCTTGTTTGTTTGTTTGTTTGTTTGTTGTTCAGTGAACGCACGCGAGGAACTCTTTCCTGAAATTTGGCGGAAACGCGAGTGCGGAGAGAATCCGACGAGGCGCCAGTGCGTGAGAAACGTGCCACGTCGTGTTTTGTTGTCAAAAATAAAAATTAAAAACCTGAGCAACTTATATTTTTTTCGGAAAAAATATGGGGTCCTCAGCTTATTGGAGAGTGTATTAAAATAATTGGAATTCACGAAAAGAAAAACAGATTGGGGGAAATTTAATTTACAGTCTATTGAAAGTATGGAATCTTGAAAAATTAAGAATGATGATCGAATTTATTCCTCCGAAAAATCAAACAATAACGACTTTACGAGCATGAGGGGCAGAAAAAATTTATTATAGGTGCTCATGAACTTTTTCTCTCCTCTGCTCTGGGCCAAACTGAGAAAAAGCCCGAAATATTCAGGAACTTTAAAATATTATCGGTGATCAAAAAAAAAAAGAAAGAAACGATCAAGCATACAGTTCATGACAGGTCCTTCCAACTCCGAAAGTTTTCCTGTTCCTCATCCCTTCAATTTCTTTCTTCTGGATTTTTTTTTTTAGCTAACTTTTCGAGACATTTGTTCAGTTTTGCAAATCTTCGGTATATTTTTCAAATCCCGGGAAGCAGGAAAGAAAGAAGCTGCTAAATTCAAATCTTGATGAATCGATTAAACTTTCGAGAAAATTCTTGTTCATATGATGGATTACAGCAAAATTATTCGACGCATGACTTTTACGTGACGTAATTCCGACGCAAAATTACTCTTGAATTTCACGGAAAATTGCTAAATTGAGGTGTTGGGACTTAATTCAAGGATTAATGCGAGTTATCAATTCATTTCGATCTTGATGAGATAAAAATCTAAAAATTTTTAGAACACTTCTCACAAGACAACTTGAGTCATTTGAATATGCTCCCATCTCACGCATTTTCGTAAAACTGTTGAAAGTAAAATCTTATTTTGATATAAATGTATACTTAAGACCAAAACGATTTCTTCCAGGATTTATCAAATTAAAGAAATCATTCGATTTATCCGACCACTGATTCTTTGACTTTTTTTTTTTTTAAGATCTCTCGCTGAATTTTCGGACTTTTATCGGGATTCTTCAAAAGCTCGTCGGTAGACTTCAAAGAGAGAAAAAATCTGTCCCTTATATACTCGTCATTATTTTGTAAGATGACGGAAGAAACAGTAAAATCCAAAGGAGTTTCGTCTCGCCGCTTCGAAAGTGTCGAACCTGCACGAAAATGCAATGTGGTGTTTCGGCCTTTCGTTCACGCGTAAACCCTAGTGTACTCAAAACTTGACAACATCGATTTCGTGAGTATGACTTGGAAGATTTGAATCGCGGTCTCTCGAAGAAATATATCCACAGAAACCCCGAAAATCCAACAAACGTTCACCAGGGGAAATCGTGGCGCAAGTTTTCGTGGAGTCTCGATTGTTCGCGAAACGCGGCTCTCTGCTCATCCGTCAAACTCGCTGCAGTTTTTTTTTAGCACGCGGGAAAGAAAAAAAAAACATTCAGCAGAACTCCCCTGAACACAAAGACCTTTCTTCGCCTTCAATTTCATGCCAAACTTCTGCGAAGGCCCTTTGAGAATTCTGCGACGACGAAATTGCCGCATTTTTTCGGCGCGGCCCGAGTTTGGAAGAATTCTCCGTGAACTCCTATGGATAAAAATAGAAACGCGCGTTTCGGTGGTGAAGATTTTATCTCTCCGACCTGTGAAATCGTTGAGTCTTCCAAATTCTCAAAGCTTTTGCTTTTATTTCATTTTGTCCTGTTTAGAATGCAGGATTTGCGAAAGCTGACCCTTGACGACCTTAAAATATTCCACGTGGGCCCGGAAAACTTCCCCAGCAGAAAGTATTTCGACTACTTCCTTCGTTATGATGATAAAAGTTCTGTTGCTTCCTGCGATGGTCAGTTCAAAGTTTATTTTATTTTTTCATGAAATTGATTAGGAAGTAATTTCAGCAATTTAAAGCACTTTGGGATGAATTCTGAGGTGCTAACGGAAATACATACACTCAAGTTTCTTATACAGATGCGCGTTGTCTGGTTAGCTTCCATTACATTCATTTATTTTACATTTAGTTTGTGCATGACGTATTTTTCATGTAAATTTTTTAAAACGATGACATTTCAGTGGAAAGAAAAATATGAATAGAGGACTAGTACTTACTGGTAATAATTTCAGAACTTCGCTCATGTAGAATCTGTTTCGTTACTTTTTGGGAAAATTGATTTAAAAAGACATTCATTACATCCTTGATTAATTGTGTGGTAGTGTCCCAATGATCAGGAATTGACAGTATTCCATTTTTTCAAAAATAATAAGATGATGACAATTTTTTTTTAATTTTGTGACAGAAAATGTTTTTTTTCTTTTGGTCTCCTATTCTCTATATACATTTTCAATTCAACGCATTTATTTGAGTTTTATTCGACATGCTTAACTTGTATGACATGCATTGAAGTCCAAAATAATATTCATTGAAGCCCATATTAATATTCATTGAAGCCCATAATAATATTCATTGAAGCCCAGAACTTCAATCATCTCACTGATATTCATGTAAAATTAGCGAAGATGTATCTGATGCCTCTGATAAATATTTCTCTCTGTTTTTGTCTGATGATCAGGGCTACTGATATTCATTGGCAGTAATTACAGGTAAACTGTGAGATTATATTCAGTTTTCTCCATCCCGGGAAATTGGCGGATATATGCTGGCATTTCTACTTGAATTCAAAGGCGATTTAGCAAACAGTGAAGGTCGCACACGTCCACTAATTTCATCCACCTCCACGAGAGGAACATTACATCATAAAATAAGACAAGTCTCTGGAATGTGGGAAACGAGGGAAATGAAAACAAACGTATAAACCACCAGGAACAAACAACTTTGGAGCTGTGGTGCTGGTGCCTCACTCGATCACGAATTCTTATGCTCCGCGGCGGCCCGAAAGTCCCTCACCTCGGGAAGGAATTTCTCAAAAATACCTCCCAGAGAAAAAAGAAAAACTGAATTCCACCCAACACTGAGACCCAGAAAAAAACCGGGAAATCAACACGAAAGCCGTTTGAACAAAAAGCGAGGGAAAAGTGGAAAAAGTTGTCGAGGGAGAAATTCTCGTCTGGCCCAGAGACGCGTGCCAGGAGCTGCTCAAGTCGGCCTCGTTTCCCCGACCACGGAAACAAACCCCGGCGTGCAAAAAAAAAGAAGAAAATCTTTGCACTTCCCAAAGAAAAGAAAAACACCAACAGAAAATCTCTCCCCAAAGGCAAAAGCTTCATTGATGAACTCGTTATTCTATTTCTCCTGTCACTCTCCA
>CAJPEX010003195.1:15204-31080 GCA_905338405.1 Notodromas monacha | reverse complement strand
GTGGTTGGATGGAAAGTACCACTATTGTGTCAAGTGTCGTTTTTCTTTCCGATCATGATGAGACTAAAATTTACGCGCGTGTAGATTAGCCGTAAGAGAGATTTTCCTCTTTTTTTCTCTCTCTCTCCTTTGCTTTGCTTGTAAATGACGAGAAAGTGGAACTTGTTGACTTGGGGACCGGCGAAGGGCTTATTCTCAGATGGCCTGGAATGAATTGACATGGAAATTGGATACAATTTCAGAAATGAATGCGTTTAGTGTACGAGAACTTCCGTCCTGGTGCAAAAAACCGATCATTATCGGTTGATCGGTTCTAAGAGCGTAACGGTTCCTAAAGAATAGTCGGAAGAATAGTCTAAAGAATAGTGTAAAAGGTGAAACGCTCAATTTATGAATTTCACTTTCCCTGCTGCTGCTGTAGGTATTTTTCGGGAAAACTTCCAACCTGAAAGAAAAATTTTTATTTACGATTCTAGTTTTCGCGCTTTCATGCAAATGAGAGGGAGTCGCTGAAATTTGCAGTTACTCAATTTCAAAAGATAAACCTGGTACGAGGACGTAAGAGGCATAATTTTTCTGAGCATCGAATCTCACGTGAAAAACGATTGCTTTACGCATGTCGACATTTTGTTTTTCCAAAGTCTGAACCATGACTTTTATTTTTCTATGTATTTTCAGGGTCTTGAATAAATGCAATTCGCGTACAAAGTAAATGCGAAAATCGACTTCAGATTCACTCCGGTTACGGGAAAATTGTGACCCTGGTGCAGTATTTCATACGTTTATATCCCGGAAGACCCGTTCTTTATTGAGTAGATATTTCTCACTTTACAGTGTTGATTTAGTTGCATTTGTGAAGAAAGTCATCACCGAATTCAAATTTTTGCACGGATTGTCCACCGCCTTTGCGGGGGATCTCTGTGAAATCAGGAAAAAATGAAAACAATTTGTAGAACTCGGAATCAGCATAATGGCTGCCGATTTCTTTTTTTTTTTTCGTGTTGCAAGGGTGATGATGAAACGCTTGCGTTTACCGTATTTTAAAACAGCAAAAAAAGGGTCGACTTTCGCCGATCAGTTTTCACCTGAACATTTCCTCATGGGTATCGTTCATCGCACGCGGCGACGTGTGACCGAGTGGGGGAGTGCGAAAGAGCCGGAAAATATTTCCGCTTCCTTGTGACCAACGTGTAGTATTGTAGTCTGGCATTGTGGAGAAACGACGGAATTCGGTGTCGCGAGCATTCACGTATTTTCTTTTATTTTTATTTCATTTATTCGTGTTTTTTTTTTCTTCTTTTTTTTTTCTCCTTACACAAGCTCGATCTGTAGCTTTGCCTTATATAGTGAGTGAGCGAGGTGATACGGTTTCTTACCCTCGGCGTGACGAATGTCCCATGACCGAGAAGAATATCGGGGGAAACGAAAGTGATGTTCGGAACGTTATTCGGGGTTTTTTTTTCAGATTGGTTTTACTTGGTATTTAGTTTCTCTGCGAATATCGTGTTTCTGCTATTTCGCAAACCTCGCGTATTGCGGGATTATTATTATTTTTTTCATTGGGAGAGAAAGGCTGCTTCCGTTTCTGATTTGGAGATTTTGCAAACGTTATTCGAAACCAACTTCATATCCCGCTTTTGCAATCGAAGGGCAACTCGGAAAACTGGAAAATGATGTTGCCCAACATGTTCTTACTTCTAATCGATTCCAATTTACTCTGATGTTTATACAGGTGAACCTTGATAAGTCGAACCTCTGTAAGTCAAATTCCTCCCTGAGTCAAATTTTTTTCAAGTCCCTGTCCGAATTCTTTTAAAATCAATGCATCAAAAACCTCCCTAACTCGAATTCTTTTTTTCTAAAACCTCTGTAAGTCAAATTTTCTGAGGCCTTCTGGTTTTTTTTTTGTGAAATATGAGAGAGAAAATGATTGAAACAAATAATTTGATGCATCTTGGAAGGAATGAGAAGAAAAATATAGCAAATGAACCCCTGCCTCCAAGTTCAGCACAGTAAAAACTCATCAAGAAGCAAGTTTAGGCCTAGAATCTCCTCATTTTCAATTTCCTGCAATTTTTTTTACTAATCCTCACAGCAAGAATTATTTTTCCTTATTTCAAAACCTGCAAAAATCAAAACCTCCCTGAGTCGAATTTTTCCCTGGTCCCTAGAAATTCTACTTACAGAGGTTCAACTGTAATAACCAACATGTTCTAAATTTATATATTTTAAATCATGGAAAAATCGAAAAGAAACGCCGAGAAGGGCATATTTTATGCTAATTGCATCAGATTACAGATTTGTTTGTTCCCTTGACTGTGTTTTGGTCGGGCCAAATCCGTTCGCCGAATTTTCTGCAAGACGCATTCTCATCGGCTCTGACTTAACGATGCAAATTGAAGTGATCAATTATATTCGAAGTACAACAAAAGAATAGTCATCAAAATTTATCAACGAATTTTCGAGAAGGTATTTATATTTTTCGTTGGAAGACGAGTGTTAACTACTCTTTTATCAATTGGTTGGAAGTTTGTAATAACGGAAGTAAATCTAGAAGATTGCGGTATTATTCCAACTCGTTTTTGTATTTGTTTGGAATTTCAGAACTCACGAAAAGTGAAGATAACTTGTGGTATGAAGGAATAGCACCAATATTTTGTAGATTGTTGCTGGCACTCGCAGACCGAGTGCCAGTGTTGCCATTCTACAACACTTGGAGAAGTTTTGTCATTCTACAGTAACTGGTATTTTTGTTCGTTTGGATATTTTACACACACACACACACACACACACACACAGACATATACAAGAGACTTCGGAAAAGGTTTCAACTTCAGATCCTTGTCAGTCTTCGTGATACCTTTTGAGCCCAATGGTAAATGTCTCACTTTGTCGGCATTCGAATCTCGACTTGGTCATGCCTCAGTGGTTTCTTTTCGCTTCCTTCAAGAACCCTTCTGTGTTCTTGAGAGTGAATCTGTGCCATTCGCGAGGCCGTCGGAAGACAGAGATATATTTTGAGAGAGGAAAGAAATAAAACTAATAAAAAATAAAAAGTTTAAAATCTCGTCATACTCGTCGTCGCCACTAGAAAAGAACAAGGGCGACCATTAGTAAAGGTGTAGAGTAAGGTTTGTTCCGCCGTTTCGGATCTCGCATCTCTTTTCAGATCTGCCATCTCGCGTCTCTTTCAAAATGCGAGAGGGTTGGAATTGAAACCGTGGGAACCCGGGCTGCGGTTTGCATCCGGCTTCTCAGTTGGGGTTTCTGGACATCATTTTTTTTTCTTTGTGTGCCTCTGATAACGACGTGGTTTGAGGAGCTGATCATCATGCACTGGGGGTTTTTTTTTTCTTTCTACTGATAGCATGCATATTTGAAAGTGTTTATAAAGGCATCAGCGAGAAGCTTTCATGCATTTCTCCAACCCCACATTGTCTGACCACTGACTAGCGACAAGTGATGCGCAAAACCGAGAGTAGTTCTTGTTTTTCCTCGATGCTAATTCAAACTTTTTTCCGCGTCAAGCTCTATTTTACATGGCTTCAATAAGAGAGCGAGTACCGTGCGAAGAGTGTGAATTGGCTGTTATTAGAAAGGAAGAATCTGCCTTTTCAGTATTCTCCGAAACATTTTAAAACTTCGTTTTGAATTGCTTGGCTCCGATGGAGATGAAAAAATACCGATGAATACTCGAGTGATCCGGTACGCGCAGGAAATTTTTCTTCAACACAGCCGGGGCCAAAAGTCGATATTTGTCAAACTGACAAGGCATTCATTCTTTCATCAGGCTGATTTCCAAATTTTCAAGAATTGTGCGATGAAATCCTTCAATTGCCGTCTGAACCTCTCGAATTACTTGCCATTTTTCATGCAATTTCATGATCGCTACATAAATCACAGAGGACACTGGTAAACTCTCGCGGCAGCGAAATCCGAGGGACCGGAAAAAAATTCGTCGTAAAGAAAATATTGTAGAAAAACCCAATAACATGGGGAGAGAACCCAATTGTTCCACACAAAAAAAGCGTTATACAGAGAAAATCGTTGTAGACAAAATCTATATTGAGAGAGTCTACCTGTACAAAATATCATAACTCAAAACTTGTCATAATATCCGGCTGAGATTTAAGGTTTCATCAGCTGTCAGTTTTTTTATGTACCGTATATAAACTATATATATACAGTGGCGCATCAGACAGCAAAACTAATTTGTTTCAAGAAACGGTTTGTTGAAGGGACGCATTTTCACAGACGAATATAGAGATGAAAAATATACGCTTACATCCGAAACTAAGATTCCGTAGCATTTTTTAACGGAACCATCATTCTTGGGGCCTATCATCACGTCACTTGATTTCATTGGGATACGGAAAACACTGACAATTACGCAAAAGCAGGACTAATTATGAAAAGCATAAGACATTTTATATTTCCAAAAATATTAGAAATGTGCAAGTTATTACGGTATTCTTATTCTGTAAATCCAACGCTGTTGTGAGCAGTCAGTTGTTGTTGAGGATGTGGGTTCCTTGTCTGGAATACCATCTTTAAAATGAGTCATCTTCTGAAGAAACGCGTGTTCGTTGTGTCAGGCTCCATTGTGTGAACAGAAGGGCCATTTCAAAACTGAGGCATAATAAAAGATTACTAAAATTGAGCGAACAAAATGGCTAAACGAGATCTCCAGCCAAGACCAGGTTAATGTGCTTTCACTTGACCTGTAAAACCGTATATCTCATCTTCAGAACTGCGTGTGTATTTGTGTGGACACTGTGGAGTAAAAACAATAATTTTCTGCTGCCTCAAATCGAGGGAATGCCAAAAATGTTGGCTGAATCGACGCCTATGATGAGTGACTGCTTGCCATGATTATTGGAATTCTGTCGAAAAAAAAACGTACAAATAACTTCAGGCATTGGAGAAAGTCGCGTGACTCGTGAAATTTGAATAATTCCTGCCGCTTTTCGATCTCCAGCAATGGGCCTGAAATTCGAAGCCGAACGATTTTCATTCATTTCTCGACATATATTTAAAGAAGTTAATTTCGGAGAAGAGATCAGGGCCGTCATGCACTGTTAACTCGATCTGAATCTGCGCCGTCGTTAGAGAAAGATGGAGGATGGCCACCCTGAGGCGATGCCTATTTTATTCAGGAATTCTTTTTTTTATCTGCTTGAATATCTAAAGGGGGGCAAAAAGTGCATCCCTTTTTTTGGTTCTCAACGAGATGCGAGACGTATGTATTTTCCTTTGAAAGCTTTCGTGCCGTAGGCCCTGTATGTGATGATCGAGGCGGAGTTGATGACCGTAGGGAGTCCGGGCTTGAATACGTGGGTTCCGTTACGTTGGGGATAATTTGCCTCGAGATTATCCCTTCGGCGTCAGAGTAATGTCATCCATCATTTCGGTTGAGCTCCTGATTCTAAGATTATTCTTGGAAAAACCGGCGAAGAATTAATAATGGGGAAATGTATAATACAGTATATCAGGGGGGGATCCAGTTGCAATTCGCTCATCCCCGGAAGTGCGCTTTTTGGGTGAGCGATTAATTTCACTCACCGATTTTCCAGTCTTATCGCTGAAGGATGTTGACATCTCGTAGTGTTGACCGTAAATTTTTTACAGAGATTTACTGTACTTACGTCAAAAGTGGGTAACTTCGTTCTCGGGAATCAATACTCAGCGTTTGGGAATGAAAATAAATGACAGTTTATTAGTACTTTTACTACTCTGTATCCCCGGGTAGCTGAGTAAAATACTGTACCGTACAGAGTACGTAATCGATGATCGTCTTGTCCGCTATTTGACCTCCATTTCGGATGCTTCTTATTCAACGAATGCGAAGATTGTGCTATCTGAAGCTCGCTTGGTTTCGATTTTAGATTGAGAAACCCTAGAATTATTCCCAGCATTTTTTTTTTGCAATTTGGGAAAAAAGTGAAGCGTCGTTTTTTTTAGAAATATTTGTCTGAATGTATGATCGAACAAAGATCCAGCCCTCTTTTTTTGTCGATTAATGCCAGTTGCAGTTAAAGTTGTCTTTTCATTTCATCGGGAGGCAACACAATTCCTACCTGCCTCTGGTTTGTCTGTGAAGTGCTGAAGTAGTATTTCCCAATGTGAGAGCGATATGATTTTTTTTTCATGTACAGTATGTTGAACGGGGATCATCCATGTATTCGGGAAAATAAAATTTGACTCAACGAGAGTAGATTACAATGAATCCTGCATACGGCAATGAACGACCCGCAAAACTGAAAATCCCTGTAACGAAAAGGGAATTATTCCCAGAAATTCTGTGGAGAGTTGTGTTGAGCGTTGTGTTGTTCAGAATTGATTTTTGTGTGTCAAACTTTTGTGGGACAAGAATCGAAATACATTCCTCTGAATTAAACTAGGGAAACCAAAAAAGGATTCCCCGGCCTTGTCCCAGGCTGATTCTGCTTTTTATTTCCACATTTTTGAACTTTACTTTGTAAATCAATTTACTGATCCACTTGCAAAATTCCATAAATTTATGTTAAGGTGAGTTCTTCCTCAACATAAAAGGAAACCTGATTGACTTGCAGAACAAAGAAATGCCTACATTTTAACGAGTTTTTGGTTAAAACTTTAAATGAAAAAAAGGCGAAATAACGGCATAGTTTTTTCAATGTTGTTAAATTTGGAAAGTTCAGAGGGCAGACTTGACGGGTTCACTGAAATGTAATACGGTACTCCACTAGGAGTTCGAAATCGTATGCTGAAAACCGAGGAAATTACAGTTTTCAGAATTTATTATGGTGTTTTAGTGGGTGCCTGGAACGAATTAAATCGTTTATGCTTCATCATTCAAATTTAAGGGAAATTGAGTTTATCATAACTAAATTTCCAACGAAACGAACCCAGGAATGGATTATTTTCGTTTTGCGGAGACCCCCTGTACTGTATTGTGCAGTCCATATTACCCTGCATCCATTTGCAGTCAGCATCCCGTGAACTCGATCATCTTCCATACAACGTTTCTAATGATTTGTTTTTCCTTTTCTCTCCTTTTTTTTCTTCAAAAAAACAATAAAGGTGCCGATCTCAAGCATTGGTGGGTTGGGTTCAGCTGGGAGTTCTGCTCAGAATGGAACCGGAAAACCGCACTTTGTTGCCGTTACAACCCTTGAAGACGCGCAAGCCGTGAGATGCGCGGAATTCCACCCCGATGGGAAAGTCTATGCTGTGGGTTCCAACTCCAAAACGTTGAGGGTTTGCGCTTACCCGAAGCTGCTCGATTTACGGTGAGTTTAGCTGATGGTTGAATCCTGACGAAGAAATTCTCCGTTGAAAAGTTATGATTGATTGGGTGATGGATGGATCGACGGAAAATTTTTTGTTTTGTTTTTGATCCGTTTCTCTTGTTGTCCTTCGTTATATCGATGTCTCAAGAATTGGAGTGTTTGATTGAGTACATTTCTGGACGTTCCGAAAAAAAAGGCGAGGTGCTTCAGACGTCGTTCTTTATGAGTACAGTGCAGTACTTTCTGCTTGTCAATTCTTGCAACATTGCAATAATACGCAGGAGATAGAAAGCATTTACTATTACTAATCCAAATGTTCCTGCGATGATGCAATTTTAAGTTTCCACGTTTTTTGAACTTGCACATTGTACATTTGACACAACGATAAAAAACCGAAGTGATTTTTGCACTAGGATTTCATTTCCCTTTTTATACGTTTCATAAATCACGTTAAATTTATTTTCTTATCCGTTATCTTCGTAGTGCTATGTGCATTTGGTCATCTGTCAATAATAAAAAAAACAATCGTTTAGTGAGATCAGTTAGGTTTGTTATTCAGAAACCTACTGATGTTGAACAAGAGTTACCTTATACACGAGGTTAGTTTTTGGTGCATGTTCGTTATTTATTTGATGAGGCTAGTTCAGTAGATGGAGTACGTTAATCAGTGTTTGGCTTTTAATTGGCATGTGTTAGACCAAGTTAATTCAGTGAAAGGCGAGGTTAGTTGTACAGTATCCTGAAATTAGGTTAGTTTGGTTTGAGATTTTATACTGCAGGCACAAGTTGACAACTCTTGTCCTGCTCTTGGCTAAATTCCTATTTTTCAGGGAAATTATAATTAAGAAGCGGAACAAGAGGAAACCCGATGCTTTAGCAAAGAACCGTAATACAGTACAGTAAAGCACTGTATTTATGCGAGTACCACTTGCAGAAAAAAAACAGGAGCTAAAGAAATGAGGTGGGCGTCATTGTCGGAAAAATTGTCTAAGTTCTTTTTTTTAACTTCCAACTTTTTTACACTTTAGAAAGGTTTTTCGGAGTTTTCTTCTTGAATAATTTCCTGTTCTGATTAAGACAAAATATCAACATTGAAGTAAACTTAGAATTGGGGTTGTAATTGAATTTTTTACCGCATATCGATTTAAAAAAATGAATTTTCGGAATTGAAAACTGATGTGCGCCTCTTGCTCTTGGGCAGGTGGTACTCGAGTAAACACGGTTCTGTATTTTGCAATTTCATTCTGTATTTTGAAAATGATGTATATTCTGTATGTGTTTTTTCTCCCCGTTGCCTCACTGGACCCTTTTTCAGTTCAAATAAGTGCTCGTGGATGTCTCATTTAAAATCTGGTCTTGTTCTCAGGCTTTCCAGGTTTCCAGTTCAAGTGTCTGTCAGATGATTCGAATTTTTATTTTTCTTTCCCCTTATTCTCAGGGAAGAGCATGTGGCGTACCAACCAACTGTCCTGTTCAAGCGCACTAAGCACCACAAGGGAAGCATTTACTGTCTGGCCTGGAGCCCGATGGGTGACCTGATTGCGACTGGTTCGAACGACAAGACGGTGAAACTCATGCGTTTCAACGCGGACAACTGCAATATCGAAGGTTCGTCTTGAACCGTTTTCTGTTGTGCCCCTCGGGCAAGTTTTCATTTGAATCGATGAGGACAGTTCAATCACGAACTGAATCTGCAGTACTTTCTTTTGACTCGCTGTCAACTAATGCATTTTATTTTATGCTCTCGATGTATAGTGAAGGTCGAATTTTTTTAAAAGGTGAAGACGTGATTGGTGACATATAGAGATGTGGGGAAATTTAAACTAGGAATGAAATTTAAACCTTGATACATTTCTTCGACGTTGAAGCGAAACTTCCTGGGGTGAAACTGACGTCAATATTCTTCGAATATTTTTAAAATTGTAGATTAGAAGGAAGTGCGTTGAGGAATTCCTGTTTTACGTCCGTTTGTCTTCATGCTCTTGATTGAACCGAAAATCGACGCGAAAATCTCTTTAAAAAAAAAAAACGAAGAATGTCACTAATTTTCCATTTGCGCACTTCACCTTCATCTTGGAGCACTGGGTGATTAGGACTAACGTTGTAGTTAGTGTCGCAGTAATTGACCCTAAAACTGGCGTCCTTATTTGTTTCAAGGGTTTTCTCTTGGTGATTGTAAATTCGTAGCTTTCATGGTGATGAAACTAGAAAAGCTTTTTCGGGCAGCTCTCGTTTTCACAGCCGTTTGGTGATCTGGGTCGACGTCGAGGTGGTTTCTTTAACAAAAGGAGAGGACAATGAAAAGCGACCTCCGCCTTTTCGCATCTCGTTCATGATGTTGATCCGACTCTTTGTTTCTTGCTTGCGTTCTTTTCTCTAGTTGAAAGAAAAAGCTTGTGATCTGAATTGGACAAATGGGCGTTTTACCGAGAGAGTTTTTTAAAGATTATATTTTGGTACTGTAGTTCATATTTTCGATCCTTTTTTTTTTAAATCCCAGAAACGTTGGATTTAGTTCGCTTGAGAAGAGCCAGATTTTCCAAACGTCGTCGTTGCGCAGGCTTGTCTTCAGATTCTGTTAGCTCGGAATTCTTTGTACGTTTTTTTTTGTCGAATTGGTGAATGTAAAATGAGAACAATTAGAAAAGTCAAAATTCAGCTTCCCTTTTAAATTTCCTTGCACGCTTCATGGGATCAAACTTTTTTCACTTGATTTCATTCCTCTGGAAATTGATCGAATCAATAAGCGAAAAGAAAAGAAAAAAAAATCATTCAAAAATGCAAAGGGAAGGTTTAAAAAATTGCGCTCAACTGAGTGTGTTTAAAATTTGACTGGAACGCCACATTTTGCCGCTAACTGAACTCTTTTTCCATAATATGCGATAACCTAGTGAAATCCCTGAAAAAAAGCATTTTATTTAAAAATTGAGAATAGCATTCAAATAATGAACTTGAAACTTCTTTATTGATACAGTTCTATATTCGCCTTCGTACAAATATCAGAAACAAATGGTTTAAGAAAGAAATTATCTCTCTGACATTGAATGAAGTTTTTGCAGATTATTCATTCAAGACACATCTGCCTTTCCATTCCAGCCATAAAATAAAATATTTCCCTGCTTTCCATGGATACCGTTAACTTTTCTCCTGGCGCACGTGGCTCTGGTTCTGATTAAAACTTTAATTTTAAATATTTTTCTGAAACAAAGAAGCTAGAATTCTTCAGTTTTATCATGATATTATCTTTTCTTTCAAAATGACTGTTCACCATGCTTCTTATTGTCCAACAGTAAAAAAGTAGCTGTGCACATAAAAGAAAACCGAGAAATACCAATATTATTTTCGAATGGTTTGCAATGATTGACGGGAAGGGTACTCAACCGTACAGCTCCTCTAAAAACGTTGAATGTAATTTGAACCGGGTAATGGGGCAGCTGAAGGATCATTGATACGCACGTGGCGTGCTAATTCAGTGAGTTGATTTTTTTTTCTCTGTTTTTTGCAGGTCAAGAGGTAGAGCTGACGATGCATGACGGGACGGTGCGGGACCTGTGCTTCATCGAGGACATGAGCAACAAGAGCTCGCTTCTGGTGAGCGGCGGTGCCGGGGACTGCAAAATCTACGTGACAGATTGCGCCACTGGCACGCCGTTCCAGGCACTCAGCGGTCATTCTGGTACGTCCTTCTTTTTTTTATGGCGTATGCTTTTGGTTTTTTTTCTTCCTTTTTTATTGTCCTTTCTTCTGGGAATCCCCCGAGACCCGTTACGGTACTGGGTACTTTCTCCAAGGCGGCTGTGGGCAATCTACGAGATATATCCTCCCTCCGGGCACCGTCTTCATGTCCGGCACCCGAAGCAGCGCCGTGACTTTCATCTCCCGATCATGTGTTGTTTTCTGTTCTTACTGTTTTTTGTGCTTGTTGAGCCACTTTTCTGAAGTGCTTCGGTTTCCTAAATGGGACTGGGAATGCTTCTCGTCATGATGGAGTGACTTTTCAATATGAGTGCAGCAGAATTAGCAGGAAGATGAACGAACAATGAAACTGCGAATTTGGATGGCGTCTGTAAACTTCTCCGAGTAGGAAATTTTGCATTGGTATGCAATGTTTAGTTTGTGAGTCACTGAGCTCTCGAAAACGGTGCGATTAATAGTTTACTACGCAGGCTTTTTCTTTGTTTGCTTGTAGTCGCAAGTAACCATAGAAAGAAAGACTTCGCTTCAGATTAATATTTTTATGAGTAGACAGAATGCTAAACTAGGAGGAAAGGGTTCATTTTCCCGGTTAATGTTCCACTTTGGAAGCACATCAAGTTACATCATTATAGGTTTATTGCTTTTCTCCTTCCTGGGTGACGAAAATGATAGCCAAAAGGTCTTTGGAATATTCAAGTTGTGGACGTTCAAGGTAGAAAACGTTTGAGTTGGGAAGGTGTTCAATGTATTGTTTCTGACGGAATTCAGACAAGGGACTTCATAAAAAAATGTCGACGTACGGCGATTTTAGTTTCTAATCCGAATGTTCAATACCTAAGCTTGACCAGCTTCTCCTTTGGTTGCCATGCGAAACAGACGTAATGAGTAATTTTGAAAATTCCGAGCCTTCGACGTAAATTTGGACTGCCGTGCTTCGAATCATGTGTCCCGAATAGATTTAGAATGTAGCCGCTGTGGATGCTTCCGCTAAACTGCAAGTACTGACCGAACTGAGTGGCATCATTGACAAGCCTTGTTGTTCGAAATGCTGTTCTAATAATCCTATGAAATTAAGAGATTGGTCCTTGAAAGGTTTTTTTCCCCCTGAATCTGAATCTCGGAAGTTCTGGGGTGGTTTTGTATTCGAAGTTTGAATTTGATGTCCTCCGTTTTTTTACGGTTCACGGGGAAAAATGGCGAAGTACCTGTGCTTTCTTTCGGTGATGGTAGTTGAATGTCAAAATCTGCGTTTGTGAAGGAATGTGTGCCAATTCGTGCCTTATGTTCTTTTCCAGGCCACGTTTTGGCTTTGTATACGTGGGGAGGTGCGATGTTCGTTAGTGGATCACACGACAGAACAATTCGATTCTGGGATCTTCGAACGAGAGGCTGCGTTAATTCCGTCACTCCGCAGACGATGACTCCTGGAACGAAGGTACGCAGGAAAAATAAACAAATCGAAGACGTCCTTAGTTTTTTTTTCCTCTGAAGAAATTCCATTGACTTGATTCTTTTATTGCAGGGAAATCCTGTTGCATCCCTGAGCGTGGATCCTTCTGGTCGTTTGTTGGTGTCTGGACACGAAGATGCTTCGTGTGTTTTGTTCGACATTCGGGGGAACCGAGTGATTCAGGCATTCAAGCCGCATTCTTCCGACATTCGTTCAATTCGGTTCTCGCCGAATGCCTACTATCTGCTCACTGGAGGTTACGACAACAAACTGGTGCTCACTGACCTGCAAGGTAATTTATTGCGACTAAGGAATTATTTTTTTTCAATTATAATGCAGTTTAGTGGCGTTCAGACGGACAGTATTTTCACAGATAATAATTATATAATATTAATCTTTTTTTTCGACGTTAATGTGTCGGTTCCCTCTGCCATTGTCAGCGTTTTAAAATGAGCTGTTCGATTTCAGATAAAAACCAAGAATTTGGTCTTTCAAATTCTCGAAAGGAATTGCAGGGTCATATTTGAAGAATGATTTTTCAACATTAATTATGCCGGGTATCTGTCTTGAGCATAATGCGTGACTTCCAAATAACATTTCATGAATTATTGCCCTGTACTAATTGTGTTGAGCACAATTTCTTGAAATGGTTAGGGACGCTTGGTCGTGAGGAAACTGTTCACTGAATTGGACATGGGTTGACAATGTTTTTTATTTTACTTTTGTTCCAATGTGACATTTTGGAGTTGTATAGAGTTGTTCATAATCTCGTGCCCGAAGAGTTGAGTTTCAACTTTCATAGACGATGTTCTGTTTCTGAGCGATGCGATGAAATGGGCAAATTATTCTGGAGAGTCGCAAAAATGATTTCCGGTTCGTTTCGCTTCAATGCTCTACGTCCCCGACTCCGTAATTTTCTCTTGTCAAACTCATCACGCAAGTGTCACGTTCATTTTACTGCGTTCTTTCAACTCGGGAAGGTTCTACGAAGTTGAATCAGATTAAGTGGGATGAGCTGAAAATGTCGTTTTCGGTCAGGTTAGGTTCGTGATACGGGCGACACCTACCTAACGTTCTGGGAAGCAGTCGGGCGTAGAAATACTGTACTGTACTTCATCAGTGTGTTGAAATTGTAATCTGATAATGGTTGCGTCGAGTTCGGGTATATTCGTTCCCTGATATTTGGTGTGAAAGCGTTGAAAGGTAAAATATTGAATGTGTTTTTTTCTTGATTATTTAGGGGATCTAACCATGCCTCTGCCGAGCATTGTTGTTGCTGAGCACCAAGACAAAGTGATATCTGGCCGATGGCACCCAACCGACTTCTCATTCGTTTCCACTTCGGCCGACAAAACGTCCACACTTTGGGCCCTGCCTCCGGCGTAGACGATTTGATGGAAAGGGAATCATCTTATTCTCTGCCTCGACTGACTAAATCTTCATCTTTCTTTGAAGATGAAAAAAAGGTGGAAAGGTTCTGAATTGTTGTAGAGACCGGGTTGGGTCCGTTTCGTGTTGTGGGTGTCCTGAGGACGACGAGAAGAGGCTGTAACTGGCTCCTGGTCTTGAGCCGCGTTTTGAATTTTGTTTCCCGTGAGAAAAAAAGGAAATGTTCTTCGGTGTACATGGAGAAACATGTGCTGGCAATTTGCCGTGGCTTCTCACACTAAGCGTGCTTGAGACTCGTTGGGTGCATTTTTTCGTACTAGAATTTTTGCGCGGAACGGAGATTATTTTTGAGCCAAAATAGATGAAACTCTTGACAAGCTTGAAGAATGCACGAATGTGGCCAGCTGGAAGTTCTTCGGCGTATTTTATCTTCAAAGTTTATGTTTGGCTTCAGCTGGGACAAAAAGCTAAGACTCTAAGTTTCCGGGGGTTATAGAAGCCCTGTTTCAATTTTCCGTGTATCGACTTCATTCATTCCGTAAGAAATATTATGGATTATGTCATTCGCTCGTTGATCATGGATCCACGTGGAAGATGGTGGCGTGACTCATCTTTTTCTGAGCCGGGAACCGAACTTCTTTGCTCACCATGGATACTTTCGAGTGATTGTAATTTTCTTTTTCTTTCCTCGGGAAGCGTTACCCGAGATTTATTTCGAATGCTTTTTGTTTTCGTTGATTTGTTAACGAAACAAGTAACGAGATGTTATCGATGGTGGAATTCAAAGTATTCGCAGAGTAGATACTGACGGGCGATAAACAAAACAAAAACAAACAAAGAAGAGGGAGGAAAATTTAAGAGACCAGCTCACAGTGTCACGAATTTCCGTCGAAGCTGATTCGGAAAGTTGTTCCTTTTGCATTGGTATTCCTGGAGATCCCGAAGAACGATTGTTATCTGAAATCAGTTTTTTTTGTTTACCTTGTAACTAAGTGATCTTCGCGATTCGTGTTTCGAATCTTGGATTTTCCGCGTCTTAATTTGGGTTTCTCTCCCGAGTCGCGCCGTGGCTTGTAGACGGAAATCAGTTGGAAGCGAAAAACGAGATAATTTTTCTACTAAAATTGCGTTCCTGCTTTCATTTTTTTTTCACTGTGGATGACTTTTCGTTTCAGGATTTAGGTTCAGTGATCCTTGTTCTTCCAAATGATGAGGTTTTTCCTGGTGTGAAGTGGGGCTTCTTCTCGGTTGTTCTTGATCAGCTCTCTTGAAGATCAAAGAATTTTTCTTGCTTTGCTCACTTCGCGAAATTACATCAATCATAGTTGTTCTAATCTGTGAATTTTGTTAACATTGATCACATTTCATTCCCTCGATGATAATCATGTCGCGCTATGGGGGTTTGAGCAGCAGGCTGACATTTGATGCATTGATTTTGAACATTCAAAATTGGAAGCTGAGAAAATGATCAAGTTCCCAATTGCTGAGCAAAATTTTGACCTTGCAAAGAAATTCTTGGAAGAAAATAGCAATTTATTGTGGTTGTGGAGTGTACAAAAACATTTTCTTACATTGAAGCTGTACGTGGGACTCGGAAGAAAACTTCCGGAAGGTTGTGAAGCAATTCTAAACATGACTTTTGGGCATGGACGTGACAAACGGATACCGGTATTTTGCAGGAAATAAATTGTTGCATTCATATTTGTTGTACTATAACAAGATTTGCTGTTTTTGGAATTTTCTGCTTGAGGATTTGTTTTCTCACAGAAGACAGATTCTGCATTCTCGCAGAACAAAAAATAATAATACGAACTGTCACAAGTATAAGTGCGTAAGTGATTTATTTCGAATGATTTATTTCGAGTGATTTTTTTCGAAGTGATTTATTAAGTGGTTTAATTGATGATTCCAGATTATGAATAGCAGCTGTTTGGGTGTGAATAAATTACACAGGAACCAACGCAGCAAACATCAAGTGACGCACTCAAACTTTGAATGCGTGTGAGGAAAATGTCAGAGAAAAACATAATTTTTCATTTGTTTTTAAAAATGCCCAGGTGAAAAAAGGGT
>CAJPEX010003195.1:0-14530 GCA_905338405.1 Notodromas monacha | reverse complement strand
GACAAGTCTGAATATTTTCCCCTCGAATACGACGTGGGATTAAGAAAATATGTCTCGCTTTTCTTGCCATATCTTTCGGAGAAGCACAAAACTTGTGTTGCAGATGGCTCTGCTTTGATTTCGTGGGGTAAATACGATGATTTATTATTATTGGTATGCTGTGCTTTTCGATATAATTGAGTTCGACCGCAGAAAAAGCGGTCGTCGGATAGCTGATAGCGTCAACTGAGCCCCTTCACCATTTTTCTTATTCTCTAATGAAATATCTGCTGCATAAGGGTGTGTATATGAACCAAAAGATAAGAAAGAAGCATGCATTGGATGGGCCCATGTATAAAGCCACTATAGCGGCCGCTTTTTCTCCAAGGAGGAATTTGTCTGTTGGAGCGGCAAATTGAACGCTGGGCAAATAATCTTCTCGCACGGATACCTTTTTTTTTCTCGCGCTGTTTTTATTTTTCTACGTTCCAGCACCATCCAGCTTTAGGCTGCTTTCGGTCCGCTTCTTAACCCATGAGCATATATTGTCGGAATTAATATGATCCGTTTGTGTATAGCGAGCTGGTCTTGCGAGATAACTTGGTACTGCATATTGCATGTATATGAGCAGAAAACAATTACTAGAGCGGCAAGGATGCGTCAGTCAGGCACTGCTGCTGGGATATACATGTATATACGGCATTTTCGAAAGTTGGATCATTTTTTACATTTCAATAAAGAACACCGCCAGAAAAGGTATACTGTATGTAATGTGCTATGTATTGCAGTCAAACCTCCCAAGTGGGGAGCTATTCTTTGTGTGACCCCACAAATGGTGCGCACTGGGGTCACAATTGGTGTGAATGGGCTATTCTGGGGTTACAAGCAGGCACCTCTGTAGACAAAATTTTGCTACCATTCCTGCACTACATTTAGTGCACAAATGTGACATAACAGGAGTATCACACAAATGCACCAACTGGAAACTTGGTGTAATTTATTTGTTTACAAATGTGACCCTGAGTAATCCTGGTGTGAACACACAATTGGTGCACATTAGCTATATGCATGTGCAACAGAAGAACTTTGGTACACTTTAGGTGCACAGCAGGGTCACTGTGTAGAATTACAAGCATATCCCCAGTGTGCACCAATTTCCCCAATCCGGCTCTTTAAGTTGGATTTCACTAAGGGAACATAAAAAAAAAAAAATTGAGAAAACAGGCATTTTTGTTGTGGGAAAGAAAGGATAATTACAGAAAATGGTCACTGCTGAAATTCTGGGCCTTAAATTTCTTTCTAAATCAGTTGACAGAGGACAATGCTAAACTTGGAGGTCCGGGTTCATTTGTTCAGTTGGTCTTATCCATGCACTTCCCTTCAAAACACAAGTTCCATATTTTTAATGCTTTTCTCTATCCCGTGTCAATAGAATAATAGCTGAAATACCTCGGGATATTCGAGTTACAGTGATTTAAGAGGAAAAGCCTTTTGAGTTAGGGAAATTACAATGCATGGTTACTAGGGAAAATACAGCTTGATCAAGTATATGGAGACTTTGAAAAAAATCGACGGAGATAAATTCGATTTATCGAGGTTCAATTCTATAATTTGTTTTACACAGGATTTTCCTGACACCCCAACCGTAAAATATTTTTTTTACAATTCGATTGTAAACTATAGTTGACTCGAAATCTGGAAAGCGCAAATACTGTACTGTTTATTGTACAGTATTTATTAAAGACGCGTGTAATCAACATAATGAAAAGTAGCCCGCGTGTGAAATGCGTAAAACGTGTGTTCTCACTTCAAACTAATTTAGTTAGCTGGGTTAATGAGATGAAGGATCATATACCAGCACTCTTCATTTTTAATGCTATAATTACAGACATACATGGAGCCACTCTGCTGTTAATCACCAGCAACTCAGCAAGTTGCAAATATGGAGTAATTCAGAAGAATAAATAAATAAACAGATAACAAAAATTGACGCCTTTTGGCTGTAGCATCGTCATACAGAATTGACAGTCGTGTTAATTTTACGCCTGTTTACAGCATTAATATAAGTAATCATTAATCAGTCCGAATTATTAATAACTGAGGTTTTATGACGATGGAAAAAAAATATGAGAGATGCGTTCTCTATAAATATTGCTGATTACAGCATGGATATGAGCAACACAAAACATGCTTGAAAACTCTATTAAAAATTACAAACTCTGAACAGATTCTTATGAACATTGAGCTCTGTTCCGTCGCCGATACGGCGAAAATATTTTCATAAAGGTGGGATTTCATTAAGATAGAGGCAGCCGAATGCTGTAGCTATTGACATCTATAGGAACAAGCGCGAATCGCCATAAGGAAGTACCGAACCGTGATATATGTATAGTCGCCCTGATCACCAGCACACTATATGAAAAGCGCACAATAATACTAGGCACATACGTCCCTAATACAGTAATTGTGGCAAATTTTGCTGCAAAAATCGAAAGGAATCATAGAAAATTAGCCAAAGACGATGTCATCGTTGTTCTCGAACCGTATGAACTCACATAAGCAATGTTCTTTGTTGAAAACTTCCAGGCAGTGCTGGTGACATCTGCCGGCGCTGGGTCGTGAGTCTCGTGACATAAATTGATGAATATACTAGATAAATTAGAATGAAATAAACTCTAATTTGATTCCATGGTCTGTTGGGAAAGCTGTCTTCGCTGCGTTTTTACCAGTCTCCATTTTCATCAAAAACGTCGTTCCATTATGCCCATGATGAACATTAAGTACCAAGAACGATAAAACATAGCTGGTCCCTTGCGTTGCATGAATAACTATGAGGAAATGACACCTTTGCTGCGTGTACGTAGCGTACATAACTACCATATACTGCTTCAGATAACCCCAAAAGCCTGTAATTTTCAGACTATAAAACTGGACGAGCATTATACAGCCTTAAATAGCTCACCAAGTGCTGGTCACACGGGCTCATACATGCTCTCGTTCTCCAACAACAAGCAGTGTACAGTATCCTATATATTCATGTACAGTATACATACAGGATGGGCCAAAAAATGTGAACCAACTTTTGACTCAAAATAGCTGGGTAGTAAACTAAGGTATGACACTGAAAAAAAACAGAATGAAAGCTTGTTTGATTCCCTTTCAATTCGTATGTAGTTTTGTGGTCCCAGTAAGGGCGACAACATGGTCACAATGAGAACTATTTGAATGAAGAAAAACAGTTATCAGGCAACTCCTTCCACTAAGCTGCTGTTTGCCAGAGCCTGGTTTTTGTAAATATATGAATAAGCTACATGACCAGTTATTTAACCTGCAGCAAACTTGAAGGTGCCTCAACCCATTGAGAGCCCTGCTGGGATTTATTTGCTCAATTTTGTGCCACTGGTAGAAGAAAAAAGGGAAATACTTAGCCTGATCCCAAGAGCCAAAGTTGGGGGAAATCCCAAATGCTTCTCCATTCCTGAAAAAAAAAATCATTTACTGTCTACTGGGGGCATTTTTTCTGCAATCCAGCCAAATGATTTGCATAAAGGAGGATTTTGAAGACAATGGTTTTTGCTCTCTGGAATTTTTCCTGACTTTGACTATTTACCCAAAGCTGAGTTTTGGTGACCTTCAGTCAAATTGAAATGCACAAACATGCAAAAATTTCCTGTCACTGCTGTGTGTTGGAAATTGACCTGCTGCTGCCCCAGGGTTAAAAAGGATACACACATTCTAAAAATTCAGTGGAAGGGTGTGAGAAGTGCCACAAAAAAAAAGAGCAGTGGGATATGTTGCTCCACTCCCAAATCCCACTACAAGCTTGCTGTGTGCCATCCTCATGGCTGTTGTACTTGAACTGGTACAAAAGGCGGCGTGGAATTCAAAATGAAACACTGTAATCAGGTGTGGGGTTCACCTGGGGATCTTGTTTTCAAGATCCCAAAGAACAAGATAAAGTGTATTTTGTTTTTAAACCCCAATCAAGAATAATCACACAAATTTGATGACACACAAATTTGACTGACTTTGACAAGATCTCGCGTTAGACTGACTGTGGTTTAATCAAAATGGCGGCGTCAATCTGTTGCAGGTTGAATATTCTGGAACATTCCTGTGAATTCTTGAAAGTAATCGAATTCCGTACTGCAGGTGTTTCTTGTACCCGTGTATGGAGAACAGGCGCGGTAGCGTACCAAATTATTCTGCCACAGCTGTAACACCCAGCATGAAAATGTCTTTGAGAGGACTAGGTTACTCAAAATCAGATTCAAGTTTTTTTTCATCATTTCCACACATAATTTGCTACCAAGTTAATTTGAGTCGAAAATTGGTTCACTTCTGTTTTTGGTCCACCCTGTATAAAAATACGGACATGCGGAGGAGTAAGAAAAATGACCCGACTTCCCAACACACGCGCTTTTTGCCTCACCGCCAGGCGGAGTTGCACTTATAAATCACCGTTTCTTGATGAGAGTCGATCACGAAACCCGCGTGCCATTTCGCTGGCTCACCAGCAGCAGTGTACATACGTAGTTTGCCTCAGCAGTATCAGCACACATGCACCAACAGCAACAGCAGATGGCAATAAACACTGGGCACATCGGCTCACCTGGTTTTTTTTCTGCGCCGGAGTTGGATCAATGTGGACTAACGACCGGCGTCAGGGCATTCTTTTTATGAGCCGGAATCTGCTGCCGAATACTCGCCAATTTGCCTTTACTTCTTCTGATTTTTTTTCCATAAGTTTTTGCCAATTTTTTCAGAAGTGAAAAAATCGTGCATGATCATTTTTTTTGCTGGATTGAATATTGTACACGCTGCAAGTATGAGAACTGAATGGCGAAGTACCAACGTTGAGGAAACTTCATGATTTTCTATTTCATATCTCAATAAAAAAAAAAATTTGCGACGTCCGTTGAGCGTGTATTGATCCAAGACCAGCAGCATGTGTCAAAAAAATGTATAAATATAAATCATGCGATGCATTTAAAAAACACAACATAGCGAATTTAGTGAGAAAAAGTTGATATAGGCAGGAAAAATGCTCTAATATACGGAACAGTAAAATCCACCATATAGTCACCGATAAAAATACATCAAATCCAAGGCTATTCCAATATTTTTAAAGTTATGCTTCCCCTTATGTTTCAACTGAATTTGTGCGAAGAATTGATGCGGAATATGAAAAAAAAGTACCGAAGCAAAAAGGACACGTTTTTTTTTGGAGAGCTATACATTTATCTTACATGATATGGTGCAATATCCCGAAGTTCTGGATATCCTGAATTATACACAGTGTTATTGGCTAGTTCATTCCGAGCAATCCACCAATTTTAAAAATTAAATTACAAGATGGCCTAAGAATTTTTCAATTTATATACCACAATATTTATTCTGTTCCAGGATAGAGAAGAGAAGAATAACGGAGTTACAGCAGGATTCTTGTCTGCGGTGTGGGTCTGTCCCGAATATACAAGTATTTTTTTTCGTGGAAGAAAACATGCCTGCACTTTGAATGTTTTTTGTGCACCCCGTATAAAACAGGGTTTATCATAAAGTCTTCGAAGTTTTGCAAAAACAATTTCTCTATATAAATTTAAATTCATGCTTTCCCGTTCAACCACGTAACACTGCCATAATTTTGCATATTCCTCTTGACTAAACTTGTCCACAGTGCTGCACTCGAAGCATGGGATTCAATACGGAAGGATCAAGGAAGCGACTCTGGAAGTAACGGACTATAAGTGACCTCAAATAATCTATAACAAAGGGTTAAAACTGCTGTATTTGACATGCGTTATTCAGAAATGTTTCGCCTAAGAAAAAATTATTTCATGCGTCATTATTTGTAAGGAGCTATGACTTCTGAAGGATGTCGTTTCATAGTGATCCAGCTGCAGTCCAAGATTTAGTAAGTGGTCACTATAGCGGAAATACGAGAAAACATTTCATTTGCATATTCGAATGATGTACAGTATTATCATTTTTTGGACTCCTCTCTTCCATTTACAAAATTTTCGGATATGATTTTATCGGTTATTGATGTTTGCTGTAGGAGGGAGAAATTAGGAAGAAGAAGAGCTAATAATAAATTGAACATTGAACAATAATAATTAATTGAATTAATGCTTATGCGTGCACGAATGAAGAACATAGGATCAACTCAGAATCAAATGAAGAAGAAGAGCTAAATGTCAATAATAATTGTGATCATTAATTAATTTATTATATGAACACTTGTGCGTGCATGACTGAAAATAGGATTAACTCGAAATGAGGCTTAGAGAATTTAGGGGAACCTTCATCAATACCTTACAAACAAAACAAGGTTACTCCATTTACACTTTCTTTAGTTATCTTTACACATACTCTGACACATTTTGATGTTGTGTGTAATCTCGCTTTTCAACTGAGAACCTATCTAATTTGGGATGCATCATCAATGAGCTGATGGTGAAAAGATACAAGGGAAGACGAAAATGTCCAAGAGAATCGGGAGTTTTAACCTCAACAGGTCTCGTAGACCCGAGGCCACTTACATAGACTTCCCTCCGAGATTGAACCTGGACAAACTTTCTACTCTGGTGTCGAGAGCGAATTCTTGGCTGATTGAGAACAAAGAATGGGAAGTCAAGTCATGTGAGACTGTTCCTTGTCCGGCTTCCAAAGATGCCATCAATCCGTCTCGGGTGTTCAACTCGTTCTCCAGCCAGAATGAAATCGCTGGTGAGCGCTATACTTTCTTGAAGGTCGGACAGATGTCGCATGATTTCTCGAACGTGACTTGCAAGAACTAACCGCGCATCCGAACAAAACTGATCAGCAATACAGCTTGAGACTATACCTCATCGTTAAAACTACCATGAAACCAGAGTACCTTTTTATTTTTACGCGAGGCCTTTAATGAACTATTTTAAATATTCCAGTGACACCTATGCCTAATCGAATAATCAGCGATATCTCTGCTCTACCTTTTAATACAGTATTTCCAAAGCGCCTGAACAAATTTGAAATTAACTTGATGGATTCTTTTTTCTTTTCAGACATACAACCGAACATCTTTCGCATCTGGGTGGTCAAAAGAAAAGAGCCTAGATCACCAGAAAACAATTATCGGCCTCAAAAAATAGAAGTACATTCTGCCATTCCGCTCAAGTCTTCACAGGATAAGGACCTGCCAGAAAGTATGGGTGAGCAAAAAAAAAAAGAAAAAACTTGCAATTGATTTGATTTTGTGACCAATTTGCAAACTACAGTAAAATCTTGTTACAACAAACTTGTGGGGACTTTCAAAAAAGTTTGTTATAACAAATAATTTGTTGTAACGAGATTTTCAATATTAATGACTGGAAACATTTTTTTTTAGCTCAGATCTGCAAACATTCAGAATCAAGTTTGTCTTTCAGTTTCAGAACTCTCATTATTGGTGTAAAAAATCAGTAATTTTCTTATGAACAAATTTCTTGTTCACTGCTGCCAACAATGCAAATATTCTGGCAAAGAATTTTCAATGATTTTTTTTCACCCTGTACATCCAGCTTATAATCATTACTCTAAAGACACTCAGCAAAAAAAGCAAGGGATGGAAAAAATGCACAAAAGTTGAAAAGCACACAACTTAAAATGACCATTTATTTGTGTGGCTTAATCATGTCATCAGTAATTTTCACCAGAACTTCTTTCAAACAATTCTCACTATTCCGCAGCATCCAGAACTGAAGTGTAAAACACTTAACTGTGTACAAAAAAAAAAAAAAAGGTGTTGAACAGTCACTGTCCCAGGATGGACTGGAACCTCATAGAGCAATTAATGGTGCATGCATTTTCAAAATCTTTTCAGAGGGCACATTCACTTTAATTCTTTGAAAGTCGAAGCTGAAGAACTGTTCCCAGGCAGGATGTTTGGATGAATTCTGTGGACTTCCTGGTTCATACAACGGTTCTAACAAAAGTTCTCGGAGTATAGGAATGAAAATGGCTTAAAATTAAGCTGAAAAAATTTATTCTTCAGGGAAAACATATTCTGTGGCACACAAAAAAAAACAGCCCTGTTTCAGAATAAAATTTTGTTTTTAATTCAACATGGCAGAGTTTTGCTTTCCACTCCAAAGATGAGGTGCCCTTTTTTTGTTGAGACCCATCTTCCTCCTCAGAATTTTTGAAATCATAATGGCATTCTTTCCAAGGGCTTCCTCCAGGTCATGCAAGGCAATTCCGCCATTTTCATCAACAGCTACCTTCACAGCCACCAAAGTGGCAGCCAATGTGGCATCTGTGAAGGTGGCTGTTGATGAAAATGGCGGAATTGCCTTGGATGACCTGGAGGCAACCCTTAGAAAAAATGCCAAGTTGATTTCAAAAATTCTGAATGGAAAGCTGGGACACATAAAAAAAAGGGCGCCTCATCTTTTGAGTGGAAAGCAAAACTCTGCCAGGGAGAATTACAATTTTTTTTAACAAATTGAAAAACAGGGCTGATATTTTTGTGTGTGCCAAAGAATGTGTTTTTCCTAACAAAAACTTTTTTCAGCTCAACTGTAGGCCATTTTTTTGCTACTCCAAGAACTTTTGTTAGAACCCTTGTAGTTTGATTTGGTAGATTCCAGAAAATGCATCCTACCAAAGTCAATTAGCAAGGTTATTCTGATGGAACAGGTTTTCTTTTTTGGGCATCATTTCTGTACATCTACCAGAAATGGCAGTGTTTCCATGAACCCCATCAAGATGTCCAAACAATCCTACACCCCTGGCAAGGGACTTTTTGCAGTGTTCATGGGCAGTTGTTTTAATGAGAGGCAGAAAAACTCTCTCTCCTTGGTGGATCCCATCAACATTTTGAAGAATTTCTGTCCTTTATCAAAACCTACTTTTATTCAGGCTTCAATGATGAGTTTTTAAAAAAATTTCCAAAAATTTCTTTATAATTATTCCACAAAAATGAAAAAATTTTCTCAAAAAAAGATTGTTATAACGGAATTCCCAAGTTTGTTATAACGAAATTTCTTTAACATATGGTCTATGGGTTTTCTGCCGGGACTTGAAAAAAAGTTTGTTGTAATGAAAAATTTGTTGTAACGGTATTTGTTGTAATGAGATTTTACTGTATTCCATTTTAAGTCGAATAACAATCGATTAAAGCGAGCCAAGTTTCATCAGTTCCACAAAGATAATTTCTGAAGATTTTTGGAAATGATGAAAATACAACTGATATTCTCATGAAAATTTGCCATTAATTTGCGTGAATGCCATATTTAATATATTACCATACGCACCCTTGAGTTAGACGCGCACCACGTTTTTTTTCACTCAAAAGCTTTTTCATGGAATTTTATCCCAGATGTGCGCATCCCATTTTGTGACTGTGATTAAAAAACTGCAAGATTTCGAGAATAAGAACAGTTAAATTTAGGCACAAATTTGCGCTGAATCCAACTAATTCTTAAATATAGTATAATAAACCATAATATTCATGGTTTATTTTGTCCCAACACATCATCATTCAACTCAGAGAATTTTGGAACTCACACACAAATACTTTCACACAAAACATGTATAGATTCAGACAAGATTTTCAAGAGAATTGGATGCATAGTTTTAGATCTCTACAGTTCAAGAATTGGCAGTGGAAGGTGTTCTTGTAGTTTATTCTTGGGAGAGAGGAGCAAAGCTGTTCTTGAAGTCTAGGACAATGCTGTGCATGCTGGTTGTACCAGTCCTTTGGGATTTGTTCTTTGGTTCTGAAGCCCTTATGGAATGAAAGACCAGTTTTTGCAGGAATGGGATGCAGGAGGATTAATATACTGTAACTTAAAATTCTTGCCTGCATGCTACAGTCCCCAAACAGTGTACAAAAATGAAGATGACAATTTTCAATTCACCTCATCATCAGCTGGAATGTTGGCCAGACTGTCAGCAGACTTGGTTTCCAAACAAAAGACCGGACACAAGGTCATCAGCATTGAGTTGATTCGCAAGGAAACCTCCAAGGACACATCAGTGCTTGACGACTTGTTTGAACGAACACACATCAGTTCCAGCAATAGGACGAGACAAGACTTCATGTTCACTGTCCGCGTGTACCTGGATTCCCGGAATGTGTCCGAGAGTTCCTTGTGGTCGGGCGTGGGGGTCAAGATTTTCACTTTGCCCAGGCAAGGGGTTCATCTGGCTGCTGGCACTCGCAAGTCCCTGCTGACCACGCTGGTGGCTGAGAAGGAGGACCTGATGAAGCAGGTGGAGCAGTTTTGTGGCAGTAACAAGTCCCTGACTGCGATCGGACTGCAAACCTTCCAGGTCAGATTTGCACAGGAAATGCATGCGTATAATTATTCCAAACTTTATACGATTGCTTGTTTGGCAGAGGATTCCCCGAAAACACACACAGTGATAGCAGGCATTTATAATGTGCGACAACTCTTACACAGTTCTTTTAAATTTTTGTTACTTCATTTTCATGCATTTTGAATAGAAGCTTAGGAAAATGTGTTGAAATGTTTTTGCCCATAAATGCCCTTGCGTCCAACATGAATTACATTTAGCATGTAATTTTTTTCATTTTCTAAATTCACAATGGAAAAAATTAGAAGGATTTGTCCATGCAAATTTCTCAGGCTTTTTCTTCAATTTTTGGCATGGAGGAACGCAATTCCTTTCATCCTACAGACGATTTTTGCCGCATTCCTGTGCTCAACTAGTACAACAACACATTAAGGAAAAATCATGGACTGATCAACATTGCTGAAAAAAAACTTCACCAAGATGAATTATCTTCCATTCTCTCTATCATAGCTACAGATGGCCTCTCTCTATAAAAAAAATGAAGGAACGAGATAAAATGGTTCTGGTTAAATTTTTTTTTGCCAAAAATAAAACCTTGTCGATTATTTAGACTAATCCATGTTGATCAGTCTATGTTTTTTAAAGGCCTGTGTTCTTGAGAAATCAACATTAGCGCAGGAAATGCATGCGTACAGTTTTGAACTCATATCTTTAGCAGGGTCATGGATACCTTTGCCAAATTTGATTTCTCAAGAATCATGGGATATGAAGTAAATGATTGATAAACATGGAAAAAAGCCCATTTTTCTTGACAAGGAACATATTTGCTGAAAAATAAAAGTTACCCTCAGTGATAACTTGATAAGATGGATGATTTTGCATTCATACCATAGTGTACTCTGCCTGCAAAAAAAAAACATTACCAAGCCCAAAAAAAATACGCCGAAAGAACTTTGTTTTAAAAACCCTCTTTCAATGCTATCTTTATAGAGTATCACAAGGGATGACGGGACCACAAAAAATCTCATCAAACGGTTGTACTTCAGAGAGTCTTCATCCATGTATCAGCATTAAAAGATTCTGAAAGGAATATGGATTGGCCCTCCCATAATACAATGCTTGACATTGGCTATATACTCAGCACAGGTTGAATTTTGGCAATCTCCGCATGCTAAACCAAAATGTGCCCGATGCGTGCAAAAAACGTGGTATTGTCACAATGTTAGAAAAGAGCCTCGTTGCTGCCCAAGATTTTAAGAGTTGAAAATAAAAGTTTTCCATCATGATGCAAATATTGTACTTTGTGATAGATTCCCTTTCAGGCCTGTATGCAGTATACATTTATATTGGATGAAAAGTAGGTGTCTCTTTGGGAGTTTGGGCTAATCTGAATTATATGACCGATTTCAGTTTGATATATTTGAGCATGGTCTGCATATTTTTTTTCTCAAATCACAGGGATCAAAATGTCTGACGCAATTTAAAATATTTTTCAAATTCACTGTACCATAAGTAACAACTTTCCAGTTCCATGGCTGCGTGAATTTCTTCACCCATGTTATAGGATGCTGAAAATTTATCAGGTCCTCTGAAAATTTAATTTTCTTGGTCGCGTTAACCATTATCTGAAATTTAGAGAAAGCAAATGATTAAAGCCACCAAAACTTGCCATTGTTTAGCTGGCCTGAAAATTGTTTAGTACTCTCTAACATGGGTGGACAACTCTGGCTATACCTGGAAAGTTTTCAATTATCATGGTGTATAGTTAAAATAAAATGGTATAAAAAAAGTCAAATTACAAGATCATTAGCTATATCATTAGTTTCTGACAGTCATAACTTATACTATAAAGACATAACCAACGTTTCGCCCAAGTGGGACAGCCCTGGTGTATTCCTGATTTGGACTTTTTTCTCCAACTCAAGTAAAATAACTAAAAATATCTCAAACTCTGCTGTGCAGCAGTCAGAAAACAGATTAATACTGGTTTTCATACGTGAAAAAGTGCAGTAAGAAGAATGAAATGAATGAATGAATGAATGAATGAACAAAACACTTTATTTGCTGCTTCTCAGCATTCACAAGGTTCAATCAAGATTTCCACAACCACACCCCCTTCCCACCCAACCCAAATCCACTCAATGCCATTTAATCACTTCAGGGCAGGAAAGCACAAATTGATAACAAAAATGAAAGAAAATACATAACAACATGAAATACAACTGGACATCTGACAGGTATGCATACACCCATTTACTCCCCAACATTGGTAAAATATATATATTTAAAAATTAATTTTAAGCACAAGGCTTTCAGCTTGTTTCTGTATTAGTTGAATGAACAAATTAGAAAGAATCTTTGATGAGAAGTCATGTAAATTCGAAAGTTTATTTTGATCCTTTAAGATTTCAGAAAGGGTCTCTGCATTGAATTCCAGTACTTGTAAATTTTTCCTAAGCATGTTTCCATCAGTATGAAATGCTGGATATAAGAAGAGAAGGTGCCCTGGTGATGCGCAAACTAATGTATTTATGCTGCAGATGAATGAAATGTTGACCGTTTTTATTGCAGGTTCCAAGATCCTTTGTGGAGTCCGGCATGCCGTCGGCCTTCTACAAACGCACGGACGCCTCCAACGTGACCACACTCATGCTCACCTACATCAACCACCCGAAAGTCGGCCAGAGAGCCGACGGTCTCGGCGGCATGTTGGACGCCACGTCCAACCAAAGCTTCTTCCAGTCCCTCACGGCCAGGGTGACCGGCGCCCTGCCGGCGACCCACCGCCAATCGGGCGACCCGGGCCACAATTTCCACATCCGCAACCTAGTTCTGGCCCCCCGCGTCACCCCCGTGGCCGGGTTCTCCACTGCTGCGACGCACGGGTTCTATGGGATCTCGACTGTTGTCGACACTGGGGTCGGGCTCAAGCAGGAGCTGTTTGAGCGCTTTCGGAACCTTGGGAACGCTTCGGGCTCTGAGGCGCACTTTTTGGGCGCCGAGACAGTGGCGGTGGCGTTTCCGGCGGACAAGACAGAGTTTAGCGGACAGACTTTGTTGCATGCGTACAGGTACTGTGTGGCACTTAAAAAGCAGCATTATCTATATGTAGCATTATGAAATTGAACTGAGAACCGTATGTATGCACCCAGACCCAACTAAACGCCACCAAATACAGGTAGACTTCTCTCTACAATGAAATTCAAGGAATCAAAAGAAAATTCATTGACGAGAGAATTTTTTTGTGGAGAACCGCTAAACGTGGGGAGAGAAACCTGGTATTTGACCAAATAAAATTCATTGTTCAGAGAAAATCCTGGCGTATAAGATTATATGATACTGTATATATAAGATAAATGAGATCATTGAATATATATAAGCGAGAGAGAGCAATATCATTAAAATAACCTATCCAGGAGAGTTTAAGTACAGAAAAATCACAAACTATTTCAGAATCTTCACTCAGAAAAAAATTTCTGAAAACATTATTTACTGTTAGATTGCAGTTTTTTAAGCATTCCTCCTGTTTCTCTCTCTGAGAGAGAGAGAGAGAGAGAGAGAGTCCACTGCAATTAATATTTCTATGATGATGCGCCAAGATTAATTTGCAGAATTTTGTGCCACCAGGCAATATAATTTTAAAAAGTCCATCCAGGAGAGCCTAAGTCCAGAAAAAATCACAAAATGTTCTAGAATCTTCAAGCAGTAAAGTTTTGCTGAAAACATTATTTACTGTTAGGTGTCAAGTGGAAGCATTCCTTCTGTAGTATTAGTAAAAGGATTACAAAAGAATTGGTTTCCCTCTGCCAGATTTTTCCAGACTTAGAGTACTCAGCCAATGCTGCATTTGATCTCAAGTACACCAAAATGTGCCTGCCAACAAAATTATCCCAGCAGACCTGCAGGATATAAATCAAACCAGTGTTATCAAAGAGTTAGATATGTCCCTGGACTTCCCTGGAGATGATTTATAATTGCTTACTTAGGATCAATTAAGCCTTGTGAACTGTGAGAAAAAGAGATGTCGAATAGACAAACTCACAAAGCTGAAAAATGCGGTACAGAATGGATTGACAGTAAGAAAAAAGAAGTGATTGAATTGAAGACGAGAGTTGAAGTTCCTTTTCGCGAGAACGAAGAGTTGGATGTATAAATATGAGCTAGGTAAATCAGTTGGGACAAAGTCCTAGTTTGAATGAGTTATATTTCGTTTGATGATAAACACTTGGTCAGAATTTCGGAATTTGGAGTTTTGCGAGACGAAAAAGCT
>CAJPEX010003194.1:0-31090 GCA_905338405.1 Notodromas monacha | reverse complement strand
TTAAAGAATTAACCAGTGCAAATGCGAACTGAAAACTAATTTTGACCAAAAGATGAGTGCTAAGAAAACCGACGATTTTCTAGTTATTCTTATCAAACTTACTTTTTAAATCGATGCTACACTTAAACATGAATTATTTTAATCTCACGTAATTTCAAATGTGTTATAATTTGAATGTTATGAATGTTATGTTATGATATTTGGAGCCAATATCTACTAAAAATGTCATTTTGACCAACCAAAACCATATATACGTCTATCAAGAATTAAACTTTCTTCTCTGAAGTTTCGGAAAATCCCAAAAATGGAGACAAAACGAGATGAACAATGAATACCGCTGTATATCCGAGAAAGTTCCATAAAATCCCAAAAATGGCACAGAAGACAAAATCACAACTTTTGAAAGTTATTGAAGTGAGAATCTAAGCTTGAATTATATACTGCACTATACAATACTTGATGTGCGAAAAAATTTAACCCACTTCATTCCCAAACGAAAAACTTGAAAGAAAGTGTCCTACTTTTGAAAGAAGTCCGTGAACAAATCGGAGCTTAACCGAAGATCTAGGCTTGAAATCAAGATATATTATACTATACTCAGTAATGCAAGAAATTGGCCCTCAATTACGCTTTAAAAACGTTCAGAAAATTCGAAAAATCTAGACAAAATCGGATGAACTTGAAGCTTCCTGCTTTTGAAGGGAGTCTCTGATGAATGAAAATGGAAACTTTACCTGAAAATCTACACTTGAAATACATACTATGTCATGCAAAAAGTGTTTCCCCCAATTAAATTATTAAAAACATAAAATAGAGAAAATTCCAAAATGTTAAGAGGCAAAATTAGATGGAAAAAATAAAACTAAGCAGCATGTCGACGCGCGGGGAATATATATGTTCATCAGTACACAACACTGTACAAGATCACCTTGGACGAAGACTGGTTCTTTTCCTTGATGGCATACTCCGACTTGAAGCCCGTGATGTCCTCGAAATAGTCCTTGGTCACCGGGCACGGCGGCGGGCACTCCAAGCAGACATCGTCCGCGCGGCGCTCAGCAAGCTTCAGCTGTTTAAAGTAAGCGTCACACGGCGGCGGGCAGCAGGGCGGCGGACAGCAACACGGTTTCGGGCAGCAACACGGCTTCGGGCAGCAATCATCATCCGCCCTCTTTCTATTGGCGTTGTTCTTATTGCTCTCCTGCGCCTGATGCCTCGACGCCTTCCGCTTCGCATCGGTGTTCTTGGCATTGGTCTTGCCCCAGTTTTCAAACATGGCCTCGATCGAGTCGCAGGGACACGATCCGTCTGCAGGTGCAGCAGTTACTGATGCACCCGCTGCTGCTGCTGAGGGTGAGGCATCCATGAGACGCATCCGCTTGCTGTTGATGAAGCCGCAGCTTCCGAAACTGCGAGACTGTTGCTGTTGCCTAGGCTGCTGTTGCTGTTGTTGATCAACATCCATTTGCGTGGCATCATTGCAGCAAACGCCGCAGTCGGGCTGCGGACAGCAGATGCAAGCACAGGGGTTGCAGACGTTGGGTGGGGTAGGGCCTGGTCCTGGGCAGCAATCCGGCACTGGTGCATTGCATGGGTAGCAACCCGGGCAAGGGCATGGTGGTGGACATGGTGGTGGGCAACATGGACAGCAGTCGTCATCCAGCGACATCTGTCGCTTCACCCCCCTGCGCTGCTCCGACGAGCGCTCCATATTCATATTTATATATATGTGTGTTGAAACAGACGCTTATTTGTGTGGTGTGGGGAAAAAAATTTCGGCCCGGAAGCTGGGTTATCGCACGAGGAGACGATGGATTAATTAAATTTTAAATTTAATATAGAAACTGAGATTAATCAGGAGTAATGGAAGCAATAAACTGCACATGCATGTCTGGTGAAGTAGGGAGGAGATGGTTTACTGCACCAAAAAGTCCTCTGACCTTCATTGTCACTGGGCAGAATGTGGGAATGGGGCTCTGGAAATTCTCCACACGCCCTTCTCGGAATTATGTTCTGCTTTCAGAAATCGCTTCCGTGATATAAAAAAAATTTCGAATTAGAACAATGCAAGGTTTGCAAATGTGATTTCAGAAGGTTGAGAACGCCTATTCCTGATATGAATAATCGCAGATCTATGATGACGGCCACATGACGCATAAAAAACGATTCACATGTTTCAGACATACATTTCCGATAATGAATTTGATACAGGGTGTTGTCCAAATACTCTAACAATAAGTCAGATCAAAATGCATTACAGGTTATATTTAAAGTGTTTGATCCTATATAGATTTAAAGAATTGTTTTAATTGAACAAATTCATATTGTACGGTATTTGTCATTTCAATATGCTGTTTTTCTGTTCATTTATTGTTTGATTCTTTGAACAAGATTTAGAATGTACATAAGACACTTAATTTAGATCAGTGGTCAGCAACTGCAGTGGGCCACAGACTAGCTCAGGTCCCCAAAAGTGTTGTGTCAGACTAGCTGAAGGAAATTTTTAGCAAAATAAATTTAGCTATGGTACTGTATGGTAATGAAGTCCTACCTTCATCTGAAATTTTGATAAGACAATGTCATTTGAAATTATTTGATTAAATATACAAGTTGGTTTTTTGCGATAAAATTCATGTTTTGAAAACTTTATGACAGGTACAGTATTAAACAAATGTCTGCTGGTATGCAAAAGATTATGGAACTTTAAAAGTCCATAAAGAATAAGATGGTCCGAGGGCTTTACAAAGTTGGGGAACATTGATTTATATTTTAGATCATAAAATTGGTGCAGGATGGGTTGCTTAAGAATCATTTCCTGCTTACAGATTTGCTATATGTGAATTTTTAGCTTGTCATCTTGCACTTTTCCATCCAATTTGTCATCTGTGAGCTGATGAAACAAATGGGCAAATGCAATGAAATGAAGCAAAAACATCATTTTTATTAATGGCCAGTGCATGGTAGACAAAGGTTTGCTGCAGTTTCGCATTCTTTTATAATGGCTATATTTTTCAGCTTTCATATAGGTAAATTAACAAATCAGAAAACAAGTTCACATTCGACAGGGTTGAAATTCAATCGGACAAATTAAACATTTTGTCTAATCTTACTGTACATGTAGTCAACATTCACGATTATTTGATTTATAATCACCAGGAATAAAGTACTGACAAACATTCCAATTTTTTTCATCTTTGGACGCTGAGTCATGTATGAAGTCAGACGTTCTCTGAAATTATGGTACAAAACTAAATAAGGTCGTGGTTTTGTAAATACTGTATTAATTTGAATTTTACTATGCGCGGATATTCAAAAGCAAGTGCATCAACTAATGTGACCCGATTTTTAGATGAAAAGCCTCATATAGATTATAGGTACTGTGTAGTATGCAGTAGTGTCAAGGTGCTGATGGAAACGGTCCAATTACAGCGTGCGACAAACCTTTGGTAAATTCTACGAGAAAGTAAGGGGATACAACAGAGAATATTCCAGAAATTCGACATGTGCTCGGGACGACAGTTCTGGAAATTCAAGGAAAAAATGAAGGGAAAATGAATAATTGTAAATACGATATTGAAATTGCTCTTCTTTCAGACTTGCTTTAGAGAAGGTTTTCTTCTTACTTATACTGAGTTGGTGTTGCTACTGCTGTGCGTTAATCCTATACAGTACAGTATTTTTAATCTTTCACTTAGCTTCTTACATCACTCAGCTCGAATTCACGTTGTTCGGCGCGCAAAATTGTTTAAAAATAACCAGTCAGATACTTTCGTGCACTGCAGTGACATCAAGGCAACCTCCTGCGATCTGAGCATACTGCACGGCACAGCAAGAATCAAAAAGTCTAATATTTTTCATAAGCACGCATGGCATTCAACATCCAACATGAATCGAATTCGTTTGTTTATACTTAATGCGAAAGGTAGAGATCTATAAATTATGGTGTGCCATCCCAGTTAAAACCATCAGCTTTTTTTCAAAATTACCCACAAGAATGTTCTGCAATAGATGACAAAAGCTGGTTTCCTGGAAGTCACAAATTTCCGGATCACCACTTTCAATGGAAAATTCAGATGTAGAAATACCAAATGAAGGTACAACGATACAACCTAATGAAGGTTTCACTGAGCATAGAACAAGCTAAGATACACTCCGAGTTTCAAGCGATTTTACGATTACTCGCTAAATTTATCGCTCACTAAAAGCCGCTAACACACCTCGCTTCAAACATGGCTCATGTCAACATTCATTCCGGGCAATCGGTTCACAGGTTAAGTCTTGACGATTGCTGCTGCTGCCCTCCTCCGGTATGTTGCTGCCCACCTATGCCAAAATGTTGTCCCTGCCCACCGCCTCCACCAAACTGTTGTTGCGATCCCAATTCTTCCCAGCAACAACAACATCGCGTTGTGGCTGACGACTGTTGTCCACCACCGTGTTGCCCCAAGCCGTGCTGTTGCCCGAAGCCCTGCTGCCCACCACCTTGCTGCGATGCGGAATCCGAGTCTTACGACATTGATGCCATGTATGAACGCAAGATTGAGCAACTATCCAAGATGTCAGTGCAGCCTCAACAGAAGAAGTCGCAGGTTATGGCAAAGCGGGCTCCGTCAGTCCCAGCACAGCAGACGATGCCGCTGACTTTCGATGACGTGGTGCCTTACTCGGCGCCGAAGAGACAGAGAATGAACCACGGTGGTTATGTAGGGCACCATCACTCCGGAAGAGTTCCCTTCCGAGCCACGCATGATCACCAAGTGCACCACGGTGGACACCACAGGCTTCGAACAGTGCGTTCGTTCGCCACATTTACATTCGCATAAGCATCCAGTTTGCCAATTTAACTTCAGTATATTTTGCAACGCTTTATCTCACACAACTTGCTGACACTCGATTTTGAACACATAATTAACTTACTGAATCAAGAACCTTTCGTGCAAGACATTTCTGTTTTTTGCTCAATAAATATAAAAAATCAATTTCTGCGCAGGATAGGTACGCTCAAAAGATGTCTTCTATGTTGATGCTTCGTCTTACGCAAAGATACAGTACGTTACAGTGAACTCCAAATATACTAGTGGAGGAAAAAGCTTAGTTTTTAAAAAGGATGTAGATATTTTGTACCCAACTATGATGCGCACCTGATCTTAGCGCATTCTTTCAAGATGCTTGAATTTAATAAAATACGGTAGGAAGTGTGATCTATTACGTCAAAATCCATTCGAAAAGATGTGGAGTTCTCATTCTAGGGGTTTAGAGCTTTCGAGAAAGAGCAGGCCAGCGATTTTCTAGCAGAGTTAAAATTTTGTGTGAATCCGTTAATCGTAGCCCTGAAGCAATCATCATACCCTGGCAGTAAAGGCTTAAACCTGCTGGTAGCACCATGATAAGAACATGAAATTGAGTTTTACCAAACTTTTTCAGGCTCTCCACCACTAGGCCTTCGCGAAGGGAAGAAGACCGTCGATGAAGAGCTCTCCAGCGACGAGAACATCTCTGCCATTTTCACATTTTAGTCGTTTTATGTTCATTACGCATGGGAAATTGAAACCAAAAATACAACCAAGCCAATCCACGGGAAACCCCCTTTACTTCCATGTTCTACAACAAATGCATGATCACAGCCTTACGAAAACATGAGCACTGTTTCGGTTTAATCAACGGGATCCTTTCGCCATATCAACGTTTTGTTATTCGCCGGCATGTCGAAACTCATGTTCAGTTTTAATCCGTTCATCTCTGCGAGCGGCTTCAACTGAAGGTCCACATCCCTTATTCCCCATTCAGGATTAGAAGTTTTGAGACTTTCGTTGAACGAGACGTTACTCTCCGGTGTGAGGGTTCCATTGAAACCGTAAGGGCCGTAGGTGATCAGAAGTCCACCGGATTTCAGGAGAAACGCGGCACAGCGGAACAAACCTTCGGAACAGGCGAAAGGACTTATATGCATCATGTTGGCGTTGTAAATCATGTCGTACGAATTGGCATCACATCCACGGAGGAACTCTCCAACAGCATTTGGTCCAGGTTTGTCGGTGACGTCGACGATCACTGGTTCTCTGACGTTCTTAAGGTTCAATTCTTTCTTGTACGCCCGGATACTTGCCAAGTACGATTCATCAATATCAGACGGTTGCCAGTCCACTTGTGGTAAAAGTGGAGCGAAGTGGGCAACATGCTGACCAGTTCCCGATGCGACTTCTAAACATTTCAACGATGTATTACCTTTAAAAAACTTGCCAATAGCAACGTTCAAAACTTCCAAAATCGGCGCCTTATTGCGCGCCGGAGCAGCGGCTTTTATCATTTCTGTGAATAAGTGAATTTTCTATCTTCAGATTAATTGGATTAACATCTGATACAGATCGAACCAATACAAATTCCAACCCTTGCGCGAAAAAGTTCTTCAGTCCAAGACGCGCTTGCTGTACTGTGAACTTTCCTAATCAATACAACAACACTGATTCAAATAGCACAGGCGCATGCACTGGAAATACTGCTCGCTAATCATAACTGAAACGCCAGCGAGAATTGATTTCAAGTTTTCAACGCAAACGCATACATCCACCGTTTTCGTGACACAAATCTTGATTCTGGCGAAACTTCCGCAGGCGGGCAAAATGTCCTGGCGGCGTGGGGGGAACTTGAAAAGCGTGGAGAAGGAAACACTGGAACCAAATTGGAATTGTCGGTAAGGTCGACTGCACGTACAGTGTATGCAGCAAGTTCATCAGTGTTTCACCAGCAGTTTCTATACATCTCGCGACATATATATCATACGTGAGCTTATTCTAAGGTCGATCACATGAATTAATATCTTGAAGCCAAGATAAAATACAGTACAGTATTTCGAATACAGTACGCCAAATACGTTACATTTTTTTGGACAAATCAAATTATTTAGGTGTGCGTTAAACGCGTGAACCGATCAGTTCTTAGACAATTATTGACGAGGACACCAGTTGATATGCTGTGGTTCGTGATTAACTCGGCGAAACCATACTTCAAATACACTTACCTTACCAATATTCCTACCAATATGTTCTACTCAAGATTTTTAAATAAATTTTCGGATCAAAAAGCTGTTCCATGTTTCTGCAGCAAACGTTTATTGTCATAATTTATTAGCATGTGTATGTGTAACATTCGACATCGCCATTTCGTCAGTAATTAAGATATCCCATCTCTCAAGAAAATAAGCGATGAAGATAACCAGAAAAGGATTTCAGGCGTTGACCGCATTTTAAGAGCTTACCTTCAACAGTTTCTGTAAGTATAGACTGTTCGAGTAGAGTTTAATAATAAATATTGATAACTGACATCAAGCAGACAAGAAAATAAACACCCAGCAAAGTCTTTTTCCCTTAATCAGTACTTACTTACTCACTTTACGTTACGCCAGACAGAATTAGTTAATATATTCAGCTTACTAATGAAAAATGGAAAATGCAGTTTCGAGTACCCTAAATGTCATGGACGACATTGTGCTCAAAGTCTACCACGAAGTTCCAAGACCAGCTAGGCTTTTCCTCGAGAAAATAAATACGAATGCTCTGAGTCATGACACTGATGGTGCAGACAGCGACCAGCTGACTCACAATTGCTTCTTCCTCAAAGGAAACTTGAAGGACATCCTTTCCAGTCTGACTGAGGATATGTTCGTGATCGCCGTGGAGTTGCCTTCTGCGAACCCTGCTGCAGTCTGCAAGGTCAATTCATTTGAAACTCATTATTCAATACTTGAATATAAATAGTGAGTATAGATTTCAATCGAATTGCTACTTCATGTCTGCATCGCAGGTGCTCGAGGAAATCATAAAGAAATGTCCTAATGTTCGTGCGCTGAAAATCGGGAGGAACGGCAAATCTCCGGGGAAGCTCAACAAAAAGACTGAGAAAGCTTTGGTCAAAGTTTTCAAGAAGATCGCCACCAGCTGCACAGAACTTTCACATCTGGAAATCAGAGACGTCGTAAGAGCAGACATTTTCTACAGTGCATTCTTAACGGTCTGAAAACGAACCTTAAATCAATCTAGGATTTTTTGTCCGGATCGTATTCTTTTGAAGTATATCCGAACTACGTCGAATTACCAATAGCGTCCAACGAGATTAATTGCAAAAAGTACGCATTAGAATTGTCGTTTTGCGTTTCACGTCTTCTAATTTCTAAACGCGTTAAGTTTTAGAAAACGTCACGAAATGACACTGAAACTGCAGACAAACTACTGTAGTGTGGCATACTGCATTGCATTACCGTACTCACGCGAATTTTAATCGCCATTTTTTTGGTTTCAGAAGCTCAAAAACAATAGGGGGTGCTGATAATCGCAAAATGTATATGCATTCCGCATTGATGTTAGCATCAATTTTCGAATTTCCGAGACACAGGAGTATTCAAAATAAATGAAAATTGTTCGTCTTTGGAAGTGCAATATCTAATCGTAAATATATTGTATGCGTGTAATTCAATTACTGCAAGATATGACAACAAAGTGAAATATGCAGACGTGAAACACGCACTGAGTGTTACAGATGGCCTTCGTTCACCTTGTCTTGACACCGTTAAACCTTTTCTGGGGAAAAATCTAAGTTTATTCGGAAATTTTAGGCTTAACATATCGTGGAAGGTCAACAGAACACCTTTAAAGTTAGGGAATGCTTATATTCGCCTTATAATACAATTATAATTTTGTGCATGAAAATCTAGGCAAATGCTTTTATTCGAAGAGTGCTTATTTTCGCGTAAATGTCCAGAATGCTATTCGTTTGTCCAGTTCACAACGTGATTTGGTCTAGGTATAGAGGTCACTCCTATAATCCCGAAAAATACTATGACAGGACGGACGGACGGGCGTTGTCATACATTATTTTTATTTGGTATGTCCATATAAATGCGGCTCCTTATTTTCTGACTAAAATCATTTTTTAATCTGCTAATGAAAAATAAGGTAATCACTTATGCAGTACCTTGAAATATGAGCAGGAAGTTCAATTGCTACTAAATTATCGGTTCGGCAAAAATTGGGTTTGCTTCGTGTACATAACTGGTCAAGGAATATAAAAGTCCAGCGCTGTATTTTCGAAAATCATGAAATTCAGTACAGTATTCTACTTACCTTTTGGCTGTTGCATATCTCATTGATTTCACAAGGTGATTACTCGGCCGGTTTACGACATTCTGAGTGAGATGTCGCACCTTGCGGCACTAGGAGCTAACGTAGCCTGGGACGACCTCGAGTCGAAACTCTGCGCCGATAGACTTATCACTAAGCTCGAAATGCAACCGAAAATCGAACTATTCGATTTCAAGCAGTATGGAAAATTCAGAGGTCCAATGGAACATACGACCCGGTAAGTATCACCATATAAACACTGTACATATCACTTCACATTTTTAAAGTATATTTTCTGCATTTTATCGCAGGGATTTCATTAAAACGAAGTTGAAAGCTGTCGAGGGTTTGTCGGTGACGACGAGGACGAACAAGCTCGACTGGCTGTTTCAATGCGAAGCTCTGAGATACCTGGATCTGGACATTTCAGCGCCAGAGCTCCTGTCGAAAACGAAATCTCAGGCAACGTGGGCCTGTTTGGAAAATCTCCACAAGTTGAAACTGTGCTCGAACACTCTCACTGGAATCCCGCCGCTGAAGCAGTGTGTGCACCTGACTGACGTCATCTTGGATATCAAAACGCCGGACGAGGACTTTTCCACTTGGGCTGACGAGAGAATGCCTCCACACTTGGAGTTCGCCATGTTCACGAAAGTATCGAAGTGCAAGATGGACATGCTCTATGCATTTCAGAATCACGAAGAACTGAAAGCGCTCTACTTTGGCTACTTGGAGAATGGTCTGCCTGCCATTGGAACCTCTGCTGCTCCCAGTTCCCTCTCGTAAGCTTCGTAGTCAGATATTAACTTTTGCAAAGCGCGAGGATCGATGAGGGGGTGCATAAATATATATACATTGGGTCATTTGCTGAGCAACGAACCTTGTGCTCTCCAGAGTTTGGCTGGTTGCTCGAAGCGTTCGTTGTTCAAGTCAGAATTTCCCTTCGTAACCAATGGTATATAAATTAATGCGTTCCAGCCAAATTAGGTACTATGCTAATGTGGAAGAAATTCATAAAAAATTAAACAAAAATAAATAAAATAAGAGGTTAACAGCCACTAATAATTTGTACTTGAAAATTATCTGTAGCAGCTTATTAACTGGAAGTTAAAGAGGCATTACAATTTAATTTAAATGATAATTCGCCTTAAAATTTCCCTCTAAATTCTTTAATGATGTTAAAAATTCTTAGCATATTTGTTTACATAGTTTTCACGCTTTGATTTGAGGTTTGTTTCTCTGATGGTAAAGTTTCGCTGTATATGATCTCGTCTGATGGAAGTATTATTGATGAGATACCGCGCACGTGAAAATTATATGGCAGATGTAACATACATGTCACAGATGACCTATTACATTTTTAGTCAATTTTTTATACATTTTATGCGCACTTTTATAAGCAATATTTACAGAAAGTCAATGAGCCCCTTCAATACTATTCAGGCTTTGCATTTTCAATACACCTATATACGTTTTTTTAAAAAATAGAGATTGAGATTGGTCGACGTTTATAAGCGCGTCAATGGCGATTAGCACCCCGGATTCCACGTGGAATTAGAAATTTTATTATCAAGTTTTAAGCTGCTAGCAGAAAGCGTGTCGATTCCTTCCATGTGAGATACGCCATAGCCCACCTATGTGCTGGTATATAGCATTAGTGGCTGCCGTTCTTTGGTCGTGAACACTATTCCAAAGCATAATTTCCCCCACACTGAGCCAAATTTTCTGCTTGACTCAACAGATTTCTCGTGATCCTCGAAAACAATGATCCGGAGAATGACAGCGAATTTTATGACGCTGCTGCTGCGCAGATTCAAAGCGATTTACCTGGATTGCGATTCAAGGTGAATGGATTTGAGTCACCCCTTAGTACGGTACTATGGACTAGCTACTGCAAGAAGATGAGGAGGCTGATAGAAAACCCAGTAGTTTTTGACTGGGCAGTGCCATGTTTCAGTGACAAGCTGTATTCAAAATCGGATGCGTGCGGAACCGGTTATGAAGAATGTCCGTGTGTACTTGGAAAGAAATAAAAGGTCTCCGTTTTGTGAAAATTATTTCTGCATCACGTGCCAAATTAGCATTTTTCAGATAAGGAGGTGAATAAATACAGACTTACTGAACCCTCGAGTTTATTATTTACAGGAAGTCAACATGTTCTTCATAAATGTTATTCATAAATTACAGTACCTTTCGGGTATACGCACAGCACAGTTGTGTTTCTTGGCATGCCGCGAACTGTATTACAGCTGGTATGTGACGAGCATAGGGGATGGAGACTTGGGATGGAGACTTGGGAATTATACTCCAGGCTTTTGCTGTGCATCGCGGACCGCGGCGGATGTCAGTACGCTACCGTACACAATATATATTTGTTAACTAAATTCGTAAAGATTATAGACTTGCATATGTTCTGAATAGTTGTACGTTAAGAAACAGGATACAGTATATTGTAGATGGTACGTCAAACCTTTAGTTTTTGCATTCCATTGTGAGGAGAATCCGTTGAACGTGAGGCACGTTTAGGAAGCACCTTATTGTACGAGATTGAGGCTCAACTCGGTATGCGAATGGAAACGCGACTAGTTAGAAGATGGCTAGTGGCAAATCGCGAATAGCATCCCGTGTTAACGTCAACGGTGCAAGCAAAGTCGTTGTCCTTCACATTACTTGCGTCTCTTCTTTTTCCCTATAAAACGAGTGCGGATAGTTTTTGTGGGTGATATGTTGGCCTGATTTCGGATGAGTCGCTGTTGGTGTTCAAGTGTATCATAATTTCTGAATGAGTGGTTTGTTCTTTATAAATTTCAGGCAAATCTTCGTGTGAGAAATCCGCTCGCAGTTTTTACTGAGACATGGGTCCGAGGAAGGGAAAGACTCAGCAGGAGCAGCCTGTGCTTGCTCTTGGCCCACAAGCTTTGGACGGCGAAAACGTGTTTGGAGTAGCCCATATTTTCGCATCATTTAACGACACCTTCGTTCACGTGACGGATTTGTCCGGACGGTTAGCAAGAGCCTTTTCTGCAGTGTTGAAAATTATGTTTGACATTCATCCGTTCTCTGATCCGCAGTGAAACTATTTCCCGTATCACTGGTGGCATGAAGGTTAAAGCCGATCGAGATGAAGCCAGCCCCTATGCTGCCATGCTTGCTGCGCAGGATGTTGCGGAAAAGTGCAAAATTTTGGGGATCACCGCGTTGCACATCAAGCTCCGAGCCACGGGAGGAAATAGAACGAAAACTCCGGGTCCTGGTGCACAGTCAGCGCTTCGTGCTCTTGCCCGTTCTGGGATGAAGATCGGTCGTATTGAGGACGTGACTCCAATCCCTGCTGATTGTACTCGTAGGAAGGGAGGTCGTCGCGGTCGCCGTTTGTAATTGATTCGGAGGAACTTGTATGCTCCTCAAGGATCGAGAAGAAACACGACCGTAATTTCTGTTGAGGATCGAAGCTCACTTTTTTCTAATTCTTGGCAAGATGGTCGTCACAATGGTGGAAATCATTCATAAAGAGTATAACCTAGTTGGCTCTTCTGATCTCAAGATTATCAATGATCAATTTTGTCCCGTGGTCTGTCTTGAATCTAGTGTTTGGTTTGGCAGCTGACGTTGTTGATTTAAGTAGGGTTCATGATGCTTGCTCAGGTCAGATTGTTCATCTAACGTGAGCCGCGTGAGGGCGGTGGATTCGTCTTCTCTGTCTTGATAGTTTGAGTCCGGAAGGGTTGGAAATTCCAAGCCATCGTTGTACCTCTCGTTACAAACAAAAACGGCATTGTATATTTCCCGTTTGTTCAGAAATTTAAATTGTAAGATGACTTCCTTTGTAACGGCCATATTGTTGAGTCCCATGATTGATGTATGATCTTGGAGTGCTTCATGACTTTTCATCGATGGAAACAGGAGATGGCGGAGTTGTGGAAGGAGTGTATGAGATGGTTGATAGATTGTAAAGTGCTTCCCGATGATCACCGAGTTACTCAACCGAGCGCTCAAGTTATAGATTTAGCGCTCACACTTCGCGATGGGTTGGTGCTGTGTCGACTTGCTAGTAACCTGGATTCTAGTGCGATAAATTTGAAGGATGTCAGCCCCCGCCCGCAGACCTCGCAGGTATGGGGAAATCTTCAATTCTGTTCGATCCATGTTGAAACTTAATCCAAATTTTCAATGTAACTTGTAGTTTCTGTGCGTCAAGAATATCAAGTTGTTCTTGACAGCATGCAGAGAACATTTTGGGCTCACTGATCGGGAATTGTTCGAGCCCCATATGCTTTATGACCTCTCAAGATTCGGACAGGTGCTAATTACGCTTTCAGCGTTGTCGAAAACTGCGCAAGCAAGGTCAAAGAATATAGCGTGAGTTGTTTTTTTTTATGGCTGGGAGTACCCGCTGCATAGTAGAATTGCTTCGTATTACAGTCCTTTCCCGATTGTTTCCCGGGGACCAGTTGATGACAGCATTTACAAGAATCTCGACGAAGTGGCTGAGTGAGTACTGTCCTGTGAATTTCTGTTGAAATCGTGTCGCGAATACCAATGAAATACTGTACCATGAAAACTCCCCGATTTCCGTCAATGGAAGAAATTTGGCCGGCTTTTGGGATGAGAGAAGTACAGTATACTGTACTGTAGTACCTGTCAAGAATCCATCATGCCCGTGTCTGCATTTTATGCACTTCACACAAGTCTAGTGGAATATTGCGATTTTGATTGCGCGGCCGTGTTGAAAAGGGGATTTCAGGAAGACTTGGGCAGATCAAATTACAGAAAATATTCATGCCATGAGGGAAAGCTCTTTTTATTAAATACTAATTTGTTGACGTTGATGTGAACAGATATGGCAAGATTTTCGAAAAATGTCCTGACGTGTCTACTTGTCATATCGGGGGTTCTTCGCTTCCGTCTCGAAATGCACGATTAAAATGCGAAAGGAAGATAGAGGGATGCTTTTCGTCACGGGTCTGTATCATAAAATCTTGTTGATGCTGTATAGGTTGATTCTCTACAGCAATATTTTCATGGATCGATTTATCTGGCCTATGCTTACCTTTTGTCAATACATGAGTTGTTTCGAAGAAGAATTGTTTCATGAGAATCGTTGTCCCGAAAGTTCATCCGTATTCCGTGGATTTTTTTGAGAAGTTAATTCGAGGATTTTGAAGTTTTGAACCAGATTTTGTTTATAGTCACCATTTTCCGCCTAATCACACTGGAAGGCTCGATTCTGCTTACGATCGATTGCGCATACATTTCGATCACACTGGTGCGGTCTACACGAGTGATCGGGAAGAAGATGTTTACGAAGACATTTGTTACATTACCTTCAAGCAAACAGAGGTAGTTTTTTTGCTCCCAACTTGCCTGTCGATTTGGCAACTGCATGTGCTCCGCAAAATTAACGCTGGTTGAGGCTACTGATGTCACGGTTCTATCCCTTCTTGTTCTATTCGGTGAATGCGACTTCCCTCTTTTGGTTTTGGCATCTTACCATTCTGCTTTTGCCGTTCGTTGCATGGTTTCGTAGTGATCTTGATGGAGCCCAGTTGCACGAAGACGTGGTTTACCGTCGCCAGTTGGATATTCGAGCAAGTTTCGCTGAAGCGTATTACGAGCGCATCGAGGATATTTATGACGTTATTTGCTCGTACTCAAAGAAGAACGAGGTAATGGCTCGTATTTTTCCCAGTTATGTGTTTCTGTGAGTGCTGTGGCGGAACTCCGTTTTTTTGGCAGCTGGTCGCATGCGATTTTAGTTGACGCTTGATGATTTTATGTGCTTCGTAGTTCTACTCATCCGGTGGTGATGGCTACAATTTATTGTTTCAATAGAGCTTATTTGCACTTTTTTTTTGCCTGGATCTTCTTGAAGAATTTCTGAACAGTTGTATCGTTAGAGCATCAAATACTGAACTGAATATGAAGGTAGCATCAGCGTGTTTTAAAAATCGTGTTCAGTGCAGCACATGAACGCTTTAAATTTTCTGATGAACGTTTTGAAAGTTGATGGATACATTAATTAATATGGGAAATGTTCCGAAGAAGTCGATCATGAAAGACGCCTCTCGAAAATTATTTTCTCCACAACGAAGACTCTAATCTGATGACTGCTCCAGGTGATTCATACAAGTTTTGGATGGTACTGTAATTACTGTGGGTGCACTTTTTTGAAATGCCGTAAAATCTCATAATGATGAATTCGTTGTACGTAGAATGGAATTACGTTGTACCTATTCAGCAGGTACTTGAAAATTAATTTGTTGTAAGCAATGCTTAATTTCAACGATTTTTTTTGCAACACGATTCTTCTGTATCTGAAAATATGCTCATGGTTCGAGCATATCTAGAAGACCGTTCAAGTCAAAATGAGTCGTCTTTCAAATCAATTCAGATCGCATCTCAGTATTTGTTTGTTTGTAGCAAGGATTGATATTTTTCTTTTTAATCGATGTAATATCAGTTTAAATTTACTCAAGTTTCAAATGCTTTCAAGAATAAATGTTGGTGGTTCGTGGGAGTATTGATTGAACCTCTACGGGCCCACGTACCTTTCACTTTTTTTTTTACTCATGGCTTGGTCCACCGCATATATTTGAGCAATTTGAAATAAGCCTGGAGGTTGGTTCACAGATTTAAAAATTTCTGAGTGAAGTACGAATGAAAATTTGTGCGGAGAGGAGCATATTGCTTTGACGTGATGTCCAACTGCATGAGTTGCCCCCCGTATCTTGAGTTTATTCATGTCTAAACGGTACGATCGTGGCAAACTGTTGTTCAATTTTGGAATGACTAGCATTCAATTTTGGGATCTTTCTATGTTGGGAAGTCGGTTTCAATCACATTTGATTTCTCATTCATGCTGCTGGGCTCAGTTTGGTCTGCGTTTCAAGAAACTTGGAAACGTAACATCGTTTTCTCCTTCAAATGCACGGAATTTACGGAGATTTTTTTCCCATCCTTCATCTGCTTCTCTGTCAGAAATACTAAATTTGAATAGAGTCATAGGTTTTTACCAGTAATGAATGAATTATTTTTGGATTTCGCGTAGATACCGAGCGTAACACAAACTCCGCTGAACAAGCGCGATCACTGCATGAAAGAACTCGTGGAAACAGAAAACAGCTATGTGATGGCTTTGCGGATGCTGAAGCAGCATTTTATGAAGCCGTTGTCGGACGTACTACCGGTGGCCAAGCGTGACGTGATATTCCTCAAGATCAAAGACTTGATCGAAATCCACACGGGATTCTACAGTCAGCTATGCCAAGCCTGTCAGGACGAGGCTGACGCAATTTCCCCGCCCGGGTCTTTGAAACACACAAGAGCCAACTCCTTCGATGTTCCTTCCCGCATCAGTGATGTATTTTTGCGGTGGAAAGAAAAATTCGTTGTTTACGGAGATTTCATTGAAAACCTGACGCGGGCACAAGAAACGATTGACGATCTATGCGCCTCGGAACCGTCGATCAAAATAGAAATAGCGGTTAGTATTTGCGCATCCTGTTCAAAAATTCCGTTGTTTTGCTACGGTTGATGAATTACTAGTTCTTCCCCTCTCTCAACCTCTTTCACTGTTTTTACCGTGTTTCCGAAAATTATGTAAGCCCTGATAATTGAGGTTCCAATGTTTTCAGAAAATATCGCGAAGCAGAAGTTCTAGGAAATCCTCCTGTGTTTCCATGGCGTGACCTGTCCAAAAAATGAGTCACGATCTTTGAAACGCGAATCCGAAGAACGTTATACTGGTATACTCTTTCTACCACAATTTTGTCTCCAATGATTTTCTCTGTATAACGAATTTTTTATTGTCCCACGGGAGGGTTCACAACGCATGTTATAGAGGTCCTCTGCAACGAAATTCTATCTTGAATTAATTTTTTCTGGCCCCTTGAATTTTGTCCTTGAGGATCCACCTGTACATCATCAAGGTGATGAGCAATGAATAGAATACTGCGGATTTGTCTTGACATCTCACATTATAATGAAATTAAAGCCGTGGTTCGTACGAATAATGATCGTGCAGAAGAAGGTGACGTGATCTGAAGTGAGGAAATGCATCATTGATTGATTTGAATCAAGGAATGAGAAACAAACGGTCATGCAAATCTAAAGGGAATTTTTAGGCTAAAATACAATTCACATCAGATCGTCGATAGTTAAAGCCTTTAGGGCTTTTTGCCATTACTGTAATTTTTCTTTTGATGTTTTCTCCAAATTGAATGAGTGGATAGTTTTCAATCCAGATATTTTAGTTATAATTTTTTCTCGCGTTCTTTTTCCATAGAAATGTGAAATGGCGGCGGAACAAGGAAAGTTCCGGTTGCGGGATTTGTTGACCGTTCCCATGCAGCGCGTGTTGAAGTATCACCTGCTTTTGGATCAGCTAATCAAAAACACTTCGTCGGTGAGACCACAGGATAGCTAACATGATTAAACAGTAACTTGACTGAGGATGGGCTCTCGCTTTGTGAGATAGGATCATGATGATTACGATGGACTGAGAAACGCGCATTCTGCTTTCCTGGACCTTAACGAGTATCTTAACGAAGTGAAGCGAGATAGCGACGATCTTCAGGCTGTACAAGATATTTTGGTGAGTTTCAATTTTTTAAAGTTCGAAGCCGAGTATTCCGTATGATACGTAAAATTTCAATTTTTATAGTTGAACATAGAAGGCGACAATATTCAGGCTCATGGTGGTGCCTGTGATCCGAAGAAATTCGGCCGTCATGTGAAGGAAGGTGAACTGAAGGTGCTCTTTCACGATAACCCTCCAAAGAAAAACCGGTTCGTTTGAGAGATGACCAGTTCAGTGGATCTTGATTCATTTTCTCTATCATTTATTTTCTGTAGGTACATTTTTGTATTCGACAAGGTTTTGCTTATCTGCAAGGCGAGTAGGGTGAGTGGAACGCTGCTTTTTTCGTTTCTAATTCGGATGACCGATGTTAATCTAAATTTTACCCAAGAACGAAATTGTATGTGCTCCGTAACATTGCTAGCCCATTCGGAAGAGGTACAAGTCGAATTTATTTATTGTTGAAATTCGTAAATGTCCCTTCGAATCCCTTGTAATTTTATTGTCCCTGAATGCATTGCGATCCTTGAAAGCAGGATCCTCGAGTGAAGCGTTAGGCCGTGTGTTGATTGGTTTCGGATGTTTGTACAGAGGTTAAGTACTCTTTTAAGAGGCACAAGGTACTCCGACGTGGGGGAATACGCCCATCTACTGTCACAGGTACTTCTGGGTTACCCTAATGTATGCTTAGGCCGAAAGAGTAACGTATGTTGTGCGGGAGTAAGGAAGTAAGCGTCGATGGAATACCGTTGTAGTTCCCAAAGGACCGAGGGATGCTTCGCTCTTTTAATTGACTGTTCGAGTTTGTTCAGATAAATGTTCTTCATTTACTGTATCTCAGCCTAGGGGAATTACCCTTGAATCTTCATTTGCTGACGAATCGAAGTTCACTGCTTTCGAAATTTAATTAGCGTGTGACAAATCTTTTTGGAAGTTTGAATTTTTGAGCATCTTTGATGCTTTTGTTCATAGGTTGATACCTGCTCTTGTTCATAGGTTTATTCCGAAGTGAATTATTTGTCATCACGAGCCGAAGACTTCGGTACTCGTTTCAGAGAAAAGCTTTGCACAGATTTTCACATAAGTTTTTGTAACATTTCGTTGACAATTTCTCCTCCATTTTGAGTGAATTTTACTTCTCTTGGCGAAGTGAGGATTTTTGAAGGTAGTTGGAAGGTTATGAAGGTCCGAAGAACGTGGATTTTTGCTCTACAATTACTTGATTCACACATGTCGAATAATTGCGTGATGGACGAGTGTTGGAAGATTGAAAAATTATAGTAGATTAAAAAATTAATCTAAAAAACCACGTTTTCAAAAAGCAAAAAATAACCTTAAATGTGGTGCGCATCTATATCATTTGTATTTCACTTCTTCCCAACAATCTCCATGCGCACCACGTTTAAGGTTATTTTTTGCTTTTTGAAAACGTGGTTTTTTAGATTAATTTTTTAATCTACTATAATTATTTTATTCTTTTAAAAAAATATTCTTAAAATTTATTTTTTCACAAAAGATTGCATTGTCATCAGTTTCTAGGCTATCCTGAAAGTTTCAGCTTGATAGCTAGTCGGGAAGTGAGTGAAATTTGAGTTTCAAAATTTGATCCGGACAAACAAACAGACAAGAAAGTGAGTTAATAAAAACGTGTTAATTAATTAGAAAAAAAAATGTTCCAGGGGGTGGGATTGAACTCGGACCTCTGCGACCAATTCAGTTCACCATGGGTTTTTTTCTTGGGGCCAAGGAAAACCTGCTCAAAGTTTTATTATAGAAATCTACTATAATTATTTTATTCTTTTTAAAAAATATTCTTAAAATTAATTTTTTCACATAAGATTGCATTGTCATCAGTTTCTAGGCTATCCTGAAAGTTTCAGCTTGCTAGCTAGTCTGGAAGTGAGTGAAATTTGAGTTTCAAAATTTGATCCGGACAAACAGACAGACAGACAGACAGACAGACAAGAAAAGAAAAGTGAGTTCATAAAAACGTGGTAAAAAGGCGTGTTAGGCGCTTAGACCAGGGTACTCATTTTTTCCCGAATATGTATGATCCGAATATGTATGATCCGGGGTAAAATGGAGATCTTTATGATGCTCTCGTTACATTCAGCGTATCTGGTGAGAAAGTGGATTAAGAGAAACTGGGCAACAAAACTGCAGGATAATTCGATGTACGGAAAATGCACTTTCAGAGCATATTGCTGGTTATATTTTTATGGAAGATACGCGTGGACCGGAGAACGCCTCTGTATGGAGAATACTGTGATGGACAAAATCCGTGTGGTAATTCGTTAATTATAAGTTTATAACATAATTTTTTTGGTTTATTAGTATTCTCCTTGCCCAGTTCGTTTTGCTGATGGTTTACGGTACTTGTAACGTCACACCCTTTTTTGTGTGCGTAAACGTGTTCAGGATGTGAATTGACAAGTGAGGTGTTGATTGAAAGAGCGAAGTATTCCGGATACGTAGTAGGGTCGTATGTAATATGACGTCCGTTGTTTACGAGATCCATGCTATATATCTTGTATTGCCCGGTGATGAAAGTCGTTCTGCTTCTCCCGTGCCTACTCGGTGGTGGTCTTTCGTCGTCCATGGCTTTCTTCCGCTGACTGATCGTCGTTCGCTGACGCACAGATGGTGGATAAGATTTTTGGGGTAAATTTGCGGCTGCTATGTTTATTTTGCTGTGTTTCATCGAGGGTATTGCTGTGCACGGGTGTTGAATGGGCGAACGTTATGATATTGTTTCCGGCCTTGAAGGTTTCAGTCCTGTATGGGTCCTATTTTACGTCATGGATTTATGTTGCGAGTGGTTACGTATGCACGTTTTCCGTTGTTTACCAATAGTGAGGTTTGTCGTCGGAGTAATTCTTCGTGATTTTTGCGAGCGGTCAATTTTATTGTGGAATTCATTAACATTTTCTCATTCCTACATTTTCCAAGTTTATACTGGAGCATGAATATTGTACATTTCTTGTTTTGCGCTATTTTCTTTTTTTGATTTTACAGTTGAACTTTTTTTTTAGAAGGAATTCTTGTAGAACAGAAAAAACTTTGAGTAAAGTAAAAATAGTTGATACTGGGAAAACTCAGTGGTGAAGAAATGTGTGGACGTTGACGCATATTAGTTCTAATTAAATATTCGTTGGAGCGAAATTCGTTGCTGCAAGATTTTACTTTGTTTGATTTACTTGCCAGAATTCTTCTCCAATTTATTTGAGCTCTGTAAAATTGGCAGTTCAACATTTCATTCTGCAACATTTTAGGGCACGATCAATTTAATAAATGAGAAAGCAATCAGTTTTCGACCCTCATCAAAAGCCGAAACAAATGAAAGCATTAGTGTTCTCTTGATCTGTTTCCCAACCTCGAAGAACCGAACGCAAATGAAGCGAGGTTGGCTGGAGTTCGACGGTTGACTTTTTGGTAGACTTTAGTTCAGACGCAGTTTGTGGTTGTAGGATGAGTTCAAGTACTTTTTTGTGGGTTTCACTGCAAGATTGCTAACATCGGGAGCTTGAGCGGTTTTGAAAAAAAAAAATTTGGATCTTCGCAATCGCTTGGCTGTGCTATAGGGGGAGCAGTACGTTTGCAAGGACCTACTACAGCTGTCGGACTACAAGGTCGATGAAACGCCGAAAGACGGATCAAAAAAAGGGGATGGAAAAGGGAACTGGACCTGGTCGTGGCATCTCGTCCAACGCGTTGACAACACCGCGATCACGATGTATGCAAAGACGGAACAGGAAAGGAAACACTGGCTTGCTGCTTTGAAAGGCCTTGTGTGAGTTTTTATTCAGAATTTCATTTTTTTAAAGCTTCTCCGAGATTCTGGATTTGGATGTAATTGCTTCCTTAATTGAATGTCTTCAACGGAATGGAGCTGAGCTGAATTTCCTTTTATTCTAAAGCTCGAAATTGATTCAAAAGTTTTCTCCTACCTTCTTTTTGTATGAATGGAAATTAAAGTAAGTTTTGCGAAGTACAGTAATATTTGACACTCTCTTGCCGCATGTAAAACTCGTATTCCTGGTTAGCATGGTGAAAAGAGGTGTTTAATGTGCACCCCATCACTGAAAGGGAAGGTTAACCTGCCTCCGTCTCGTGTTCTATGAATTTTTGCTGTCAGTGTTACCGAAATGTAAATGATGGCTAATATTCGCGCTAAACATGCTCGAGATATTTTTAATCGGTGGGAAAGTTTTGATCTTGATAATTTTTGTGTCGATAATGAAGGAGGTATCTTCAAAATGTCAAGGGTACAATATAAGGCAACGACACATTAAAAAGGAAGATCTGCAGTAGTTCCTGAATCTCTCTGAGTTTAAAAAAGTGAGGTTTTTTTAATGAGGGGCGTGTAGTTGAAAAAAATTACTGCTTAATGATTCATACGTCGAATGTAACTGGTTTTTCGTCTGAAGGATTGTCTTGAAAAAACTTCTTTTTTTTCTGCTCAACGTAACCTATTCTTCCGAATGCGCACCTTAGAAATATTTTACAGCTCAGCGCGGAAGAAAATCCAGTTGTGAATCATTGATGTTTGAACACTACTTGTTTTGCTGGACCAAAGTCTTGTGAAGATCACTTGTTGATGCCCTCGATTTGAATCTGCCGGATCTTATTTATAAATTGTCTTGTGAAGATTTTCATTGTACAATATTTTGTAATACTTTGAAGTGAAAATCAATTTGCATCTTGATGATTTTACCCCGCTTTTTTATTTCAGGGAGAGAATGAACCCTGCTGAAGCACGGCGTGCCGGACATTGTTTCAGTGTTGCAACGACGACTCCAGGGACCAATTGCAAGTTTTGTCGTCTTCTGATGAAAGGGCTTGTTTACCAGGGTTACCAGTGTTCCGTGTGCTCCATCGTGGTGCACAAAGATTGTTTGGAAAAGCTTACTCTCTACTGCGGTCGACCCGAACCACCTCCACGACGAGAAGAGAGCTTGATCAGTTCTTCCGTGTCTCTACCGCCCCCAAGACCTGTGAATATTTGTTCACTTCTTTCGAGTACTGTGACGCCCCGGTTAATTTACTTCATCTGTCACCGATAAGTTTTTGAACTGAGTGAAGTGAACATCCCAAATTCCGTGGAAATTTCCTTCAATAACTCTTGAGTGGATGATTCGGTATGGTTTTAACGTACATCGTAAAAAAAAAAACAGTTCGAGCGACGGAAAACCACTCTTAACACCGTAGAGAAATAAAAAATACAGATGAACTCTCTCTGCAACAAAATTCAAGGGACCAGAAAAAAATTCGTCGTAAAGAACCCCTAAAACATGGTGAGAGAATCCTATGCCTACGGGACAAACAAATCGTTATGCTGAACAGAGAAAATTGTTGTAGAGAAAATTTTCGAGGAGAGAGTCCACTTGTACTAATATCCACCTCAAAAAAGAGGCTAGAAGTCTTATTTCCATAGGGGTGTTAATTTTTTCAATGAACCACGTTTTTTGCAGTTCATTGGCCCAAGTGAGGTCTAGAATCCGAAGCAAAAATCTATGGCATCTTAATTTCATTGTGTGTGAATTACATTGAATTGTGCAAGGCGTCATTTTCCGGGGTTCCACGAGACTTGAATCATTTAGGCTTTCAGAAGGTTGCCATGGGAATTATTTCTACTCGGTAATTTTATTTTCAGTTAAATGGACCTCCGCTACCGTCGCCCAGAACACCACTAGGCGTCGAGGAAGATTTGCATGGCTATGATTGGTAATAATGAAATTAGTTTTTTGCTTCGTTCGATTCGTCGTGAAAGAATTCTTCCAACTACGGTTTTCTCCTCAGGTTTCAAGGTCGAATGTCGAGACCTGAAGCAACACAGCGACTGAGTGCCAAGTACGTACCGCCGGGGACGTTCATGGTTCGTCTAAGCATGGATCGACCGGATATCGCTATCAGTGTGAAGTAAGTCGAAAACTTAATTAAAAATGTTCGAATTTGTAGCAAGTCCCTCGAAAATTGGAAAACCGAAATACAGTATTCTGTCAAATTCCGGCTGTATGGACGATATTAATTGGAGATCGTGTGGCGCAGAGTTGACCAGCAAAATTTTTGCATCTACATTATGCACTGTATACAGTTTTACTGTTCTTATGCACACGTAGTACGCGTACTGCATTATGTTACCCGTCAGTAATGCACAGTATCATGCTAACATCTGCTCATGACGAATTCCATTACTGTATAACGAATTATTGGTAACGTACTAGCAACAAACTGCTGTTAGGTCCCTGCCCAATAGCAGCAGCGTTATTCAAATCGCCTTATAACAAATTTCTTGTTACAACGAAGATTTTTTCCCGGTCTCAACAGCGTTGTTGTAACTTGTAAGTCTTGTAACGAGGTTTTACTGTACATGCTATTCTCAGGGATGAAGAGCGTGTTCGTCACATGCGAGTGGCCATTAAAGACGAAGCCGGCTTTCCCATTGGAACTCAGGACAGACGATATTATCTCGCGAATGCTCATTTCTTTCGTTCGATGAAGGAGTTGATCGAGTGGTACAAGGATCACAGTTTATGCGAATCGTTCGTCGAGTAAGGACGTGAATTCAACTTTTGCCTCGGATTACCAGGGATTTTCTCCGCAAGGTTGATCATTCAAATTTTGATTCCACGTTTTGCAGACTGGATATTACGCTGCAGAGAACGTATTTCGATATTCTGAACAGCGTGACGGAAGTCACGTCGAATTATTCGTACGAGCCAGGGGACGATGGCGGCGGCGATGATGTTAAGAGTAACGTGTTGTGCTTGAAAGCTGGCGCTCAAGTTTCCGTGCTTGACAAAAAATACGATAACCAGGGTTGGTGGCTCGTCCATGCCCAGCATCAGGTAAGTTATTTTTGTCGTAAAATTTTCTCTTTCAGCAATTGCGTGGTAAATCTGTTTCGACTGTATCAAGATAGAACCGAACAAAAGCCCAGATTTTTCCAGGAAGATACACTTCCATCGAACGGTGGAGGAAATTAACGCCGAATCGAAACATTTTCGCGACTTCGCCGACTTTGTCGGTATGGAGGATAGAAATAAAATAATCGAGAAGCTTTGAGATAACTGGAAAATTTTTTCTCGAATAAGGAGAGCTTGAGTGTCGTTCTTGTAATCTGTTCTCGTTTTGCATGCATTGATATCCTTTTTGGGCAATATCGGCACAGAAACAACTGCGCGAGAGCAAAAAACCTCTCAGGTGACAAGTTTTTAAACGGATTCGATAGGAAAGAATGCATTCCATAACATAATTAGAAAAAATATATGAGCTTCATTCGTCCTCATACGATGAATTATCATAATCAATTTGTATTCTCTAAAATTGTAAATCTAAGCATAGTCATGTGAATTTGTAACATTTTCGCGTCGAAAAATGAATTGAGGCGTCATTTGGTTTTATTATTACCGGAAGCTTCCAAATACTGTATGAGAAATTCATTTCAAAAGACCCACGAAACTGCCAACAATCGTCGGCCAATATTCTTGAATCGCCGATGATTATGTTTCATGAATTTTTCTAAATAAAAAAAGCATCCTATGAGAAGCTTCCGAAGAATATGGGCCGTAAGCTAATAAATTGGGAAGCGTGACGAAGATTTTGAAAAAATGCCTTGCTTTCTTTTTTTATTGAGGTCCTTTGATTTTTGTATGACATTTCCCCCAAGAGTTGGCCAGAATTGTCCCTGGGTTTCTCAGCTGTCTACTTCAGTTATTGCTGTGCGAGTTGTTCCGGAGTCCATTTTGAATTACAGTATTGCTTATCTGCTTTGATCTCAAGCTGTTGCAATTTCAGACTGGATATTTTCCGAAGTCACACTTGAGTCAAAAACCAAGCGTAGCGTGACTGGTCGTAACAAAGCGATGGACTTCATGGCATGCGAAACTAGCGGTGAACGACGTAATTCCGTCAGAAATTGGCATTAATAATCTCTGTTCATACTGAGAAACGATGGGGGAACTCCGCGCGAAAATAGCCAGTCGCGCGGTTGACGTCAGTGCGATGAAGAAATTATTGCGCAGCAAGATATTTTTTTGAATTTTTTTGCTCGTTGTCAAAATTTTAATTTTTTACTCGTGTGAAACCGCAGAGGTTTTGGAAGGAATATTTGTGAAGAATTTTTTGTGTTGAAATTGGGATTATTTTTTTTTGTATTCGTTCCCGAGATACTGTTGTGCTCGACTCATTGCTGTGGGGAATCACTTTTTTCTTGTGGGTCATCTTATTCGTTAACGGTTTTATCCTGCGACTCGAATGTCTTCTCTGTGAGGTATCGTGTCATGGAAGGTGCAAGTGTCGGTTATTGATTTTTGAACACTTGTTTCGTTATTTTTTTCGTAGTGAAGTGGCAACCAAGTCATGCCTTTAGGTACTGATAACCAGCGTGGCATTGGCAGTAGCGCCATGATGTGATGCTTAAATTAATGCATTCGATTGCTTCGAAGTGGCTGCTTTCATCATGTGTCTTCCTTTTGATCTGGTTCTCCAATTTGTCACTGATTTGATGTTGCGACTCACCTCGTGATTTACGCTTGGAACAGTTTTTTTCGTGGTGCCATACCTACTTGTTTTCCAGTTCTCCGATCCCCGCAGAATTCTCTGTGTAGTATCGCGACAGTTCAGCGCGTCCCGAACACAACCCGTCTTGAACAGGGCGTGTCTAAAAAGTTTAATAAAAGGGTGCTAGCGGAAAACAAGTCTAAACCATCTGCGGAAAGAAGAGCTTCTGTTCTTAGAAGCATTGAAATATTCATTTTTTCAATTGAAATACTTTACTTTTCGTCGTCTGGGAAATCTTTCCAGTTGAGCATAACGCACAGAAGCTATTCAGCTCAAGTGAGATTTATACTTCCGCTTTTCTTATCACTCGCTGTTTTGGACGCGCTCAATTGTGCGGTTCTGGGTGACTGCCTTGGGAGGCAGCCAGAAACTCTGGTAATACCAAGTACAAACTGTCAGGAAAAAAAAAGAGCGACTCGGTTAAAAGCCGGCTTAAAAAATCGCTGTTTCGTTGGCCACTCAATCGCCTTGCGGAATTTCATTCGAAAATGTTGTTACAGGGCCAAGGAGAGGATGAGAATTTTGTGGACAATAAAACATTCAGACAATTTCTCACCGCATAGCTCTTCCTTATTCTTTTCCAAGTGCTGTGTATGTTTTTTTTTCTCTGCGGAAGAATTTTGACTCACGGTTTCTTGCGGATTGCAAGAGGGTTTCGTCTGGAATGCTAAATCCTCTGGGCTTATAACAAGCCTAAGTTTCTATTCTTAGTGCGGAACAAGTATCCTCTTTTTATGAGATTTTCAAGTACAGGTGCAAGATTTTGAATGGAGAAATTCATGTCAAAATCGTCGATCACTGCATTGGAATCCTTCTGCGAGTTCGATCCGAGTTCTGAGCGTGTTACAGATGCGTCTTTCAGAAACGGATCACGGTTCGTATTTCTTCTACGATATGAAGTAATTTGCAGAATTTTTCCTTCTATTTATCTACTAGAGCGAAAAGGAAAATCACAGCTCTTCTCGAGGAATGCAAGGTTTGACTGATGGAGGAAAATCGTCGGAAAACATGGTTTACGTCCGAGTCTGAATGGTTGGATCTGGCCGACCCCTCTGCGTGATGTTTATTGTTCAATTGAAAATAAAAATCATAGTTTCGTGTGAAATAATTTGAAGAAAGTTTATTCATTTCTTATTTTCCAGTTCGGGCTTGCGACTGGTTCTGGCCTTACGTACCGATGCGTTGATGCGACAGTGGGAAAAAATGTTGAATTCGTCGTCTTAATACAGGTGGACTCTCTCTACAACAATAGGGACCAGGAAAAAATTGTTTTAGAGTGAATTTTGTTGCAGAGAACCCCGATAAATGGGCAGAGAACAACATTGTACAGTACCACAAAAATTCGTAATGCAGTGAAAATCGTAGGCAAGATCGTTGCATGGAGCCCACTGGGTGGACTCTCGCTACTACGATTTTGTGTATGACGATTTTCTCTGTACGCGAATTTTCTTTTAGTCCCAAAGGGTTCTCTGCAGCAATATCTTTCCATGAATTTCATTGTCGAGAGTTCACCTCGATTTATTCGCCTGCCAGTGAAAATATGACATCCATTTCTACGGTGTTGAATTCGTTTCGGAATAAATTATGTCCGTCGTTCAGTTTTTCATTCGCTACTTTTCCTCACATTTATGCTTTATTCATTTTACTAATCTTTTTTTTTTCAAGTGCAATCCATTTTGAAGTATGCATTTTTTGTGCTATGGTGATCGTGTCGGAGAACGTGAATTCAGACTCTAGAGCAAGAGTCTCTCGTTTCTGACGATACTGTTCAGAGAATTTCAACGGGACTGCCTGAAAACGTAAGTGAATTCAATATATTGTATTGTACATTTAAGAACTTTAAAAATGCATGCTGGGTTGTTGGAGTGCCACCGAGAAAAATGAATTCTTCTGCTGCTACTTTGGTGTTCGTAACAGAGCGCCGAAGTTTAGATAACCTTGGCTTCACTAATTTTGAAGCTACATTTTCAACCGCGGCGTGACCGCGAACGTTGTATTTTTTGTGAAATGTAACGATACAGTGGGTCAGGCATAATCTTGAGAAATTATTCCGGGAAACTTGAAGTAAATCTTGAAGTAATGAAGTATTTATAGCACCCGAACAAAATAAATGCGACCGCGCAATGGGTATCAACAATTTTCATTTATCTCACAAGACGCGCCGATTTTTCGATGACAAAATTCTCTGATTTGACACGGAGGACGGCCAGAATATATTATAGGCCGTAGACGAAAATCCTTCAAAACGTTGTTCTAAAGCTACATTTCCGCGTTTCACTGGGATTTCTTCTTGTGAAGATGACGCTTGCTGAAGGACAAGAAACAAATATCTCTCACTCACACTCGAATCGAAAACTTTTCAATCTCACATACCGCACAACAACGGAAAAATACTGAGTGGGGGCAAAAAACGCATACGCAAAAATTTGGGGAAGGATTTTGGCAGGAAAGCACTATCACAGCCATGCGACATTTGTTCGTTCTACAGTATTTCGTTTTCCCCCAAAGGGACGATCAAAAATTTAAAACTTGAACTTATTGCGTCGCGATATTATGTCATTTCTACGTATAGGAGGGATCCGTAAACGTCCCGTTGCGGAAATGGATAGAATCTAATCTGTTACCTAGACTGGTTTTCGTTTTTGGCATTTGATGGTATCTCACCCAGGAAAATATCTCGCGAAAAAAATGAAGTGAATTTAAAATTGCAAACGAATGTTCTCAATCATCGTACTACCATTTCCTCGTATCTGGACGAACTTGAACGTTCTGATTTCTTGGCCGCCACTCGGATCGTTAGCCATTTGCTGACTTCTTTCCACACCAACACGGCATCCATGTTCACCATGTCTTCCATGGATCGAGGGCAATTGGGGTATTCTCGATGATTGCATTGGAATTCTCTGTAATGGAGAAGATGAATGAGGAGAATGGATGCGTATCATAGCAGAATAAAAATAAATCAAAGAAAAGATTTGAACTTGAATCCGTTTGATTCAAGGACTGAATCTTACCTTTCTCTGCCCTTGTAAGCTGCTTCCATGTAATGCAGCAATCGTTTCCCTTGTGATGTCAATTCGAGCCCTCTTGCCACTGCTTGTAAGCCCTTGTAGTACCTGTATAACAATCAGTTGCTGTATTTACATGCTTCATGATTCTCAGCATGAAACAAACATATGATTAAAAAAATAAAAAAGCTCATTCAATTCAGCGTATTGAGATGACTCGAAAAAAATAAAATCAATCGTTTCTCACCGAATTTCATCGAGAAACACGGAACTCAAGGGAGTCATGGCCAGCTCATGTTTTGCTAATTCGCACAGCATTCTCAGTCGGCATTCCTCGTTGCCAATGTTGAGACTGTCGAAGAAGAAGTCCAGCTTGCTAAGTCGCTTCTCGCCGTCGAAGTCCGTGGGCAAAGCCAGTATCGTGTCACCGTCATTCGTTTGCACAACCCACGGGTTCGACGGTGTCGCACCTGGCACTACATCGGGCGAGGGTTTGAAGCTAGTCGACGTGGACGGCTGATGAATGGAAATGGGTGGACTCGAAGCTGTGATCGACGGTCTTTTCACGGGCTTGATGTCGATTGCCGAACTGCTTCGGGGGAAAAAGAGAGAGATTTTTTGTTTTTTTTTAATGATGGTCAACACTTTAAAAATTCTCGACGGTTAAATATTGGTGGAAGATGCTCTTGAGAAGATTCATTTTATTGCGATGAGGATTATTTTCTTTGATGTGTACATCCATGCAATTATAGATAACAACCGTGAGCATCGCAGTTTCTTTCTTTGGTGTTATGTTCAACTTGAAAAATTGAACATGTACTTCTCTGTGACCGATTTGCAAAACTTACCCTATTTTCTCAAGTATTGAATTTAATGTTGAACCTGGCGTGAAATAGTCAAACTGATACCGAATTAATCTAATAAAATCAGATCTTGAGCAAGCAATGGTATCAAACTTGAAAGAACTTCTTGTAACGCTCAAATGAAGCGGTACAAGTACCATTCATTACCCTTTCGAAGAAAATCTCGGGAGAGGAGGAAAGTAGAATTGAAATCAGAATCAAAATTGAGTTCTGTGCAGAATGCTGCCCTTTGAAACAGGAATTGAATTTGGTCCATGTCCTCATTTTTAATCAGAGATTCTCACACTCGTAACGGGTAACTTCAGAATAATTCAGCAGTTTACTATATGCTAATAGAATAATTCATTTCGTGTCATTTTCAAGCCCAGAAATAACTGAATTTCTTGCATCTTTCGAATCAAAATCAGCGCGGTTGTACAGGATTTCGGCTTGCGCAATAATTTTTTTTATTGAATTTAAAACGCATTCCGGAGTCATTGCGACATATTTCCACAAATATCTCGACTCATTTCTGCGTCTATGAAATGCAATTTAAGAACATGGAACCTGTACTGTAAATTTTTGCGATTTTCCTCAATGCACTTGTCGACTTCGAATGTCATGGGTAACGCAAATAAAAGGTCACTGTAGCGCAAAGGTTCGCTCAAAATGCTATTACAATTAGACTTCATTCTAAAAAAAAAAATCGGATAGAAAGGGGGTGCTTGCTTGCTTACTGGATAGTGTTCTGTGATGTTGGTCGGTTGTTGGAAGGTCGGACAGGTGTCAGACCTATCGTGATGACCTGGGGACGATGACCTGATGGTCGATTGCTGGAAGGTTGCTGAATTGCTGTTAAAGTTTGCACTGGTCCTGAAACTGGGCGATAAACACTGGTGAAATCCGATGTCGGCGTTGTTGACGATGATGGGAAATGCTGAGGTAGGCGCACTGATCTACTATCCAGATCACCTACAAAAGAAAGAA
>CAJPEX010003193.1:0-31094 GCA_905338405.1 Notodromas monacha | reverse complement strand
CCTACTTTGCCAGGTGAGTTTAAGGGTTAAACTCAACTGGCAAATAACAAATTAACTCAATTACAACGCACACCTTTTTTCTGAAAAATCACAGCAGAAAAGTGAGGTGTGTACAGTATGCGGGTATACATTTATTGAAGCAAAAGGTTATGAAATTAGAAGTGCAAGCCATATAGGTAAATAATTATTTCGCAGGTGCAAATAATGAACTGGAAGTTCTGGTTGGCTGAAATCCAGCTAAAATGCTCTCTATTAATATTTTTCTTTAGGGGATTATTTTTTTCAACATTATAATTTGAAAAAAATTTATCGTCAACCATGTACAACTGGGGTGTGCGTTTTATGCAGGATAACATTTTGAGCAAGTTTAGACACATTTCGGTAAAAAAAATGACTAAGGTGCGCATCATACTTGAAGGTGGGTGGTACTCAAGTAAATAGAGTACAAGTCGAACTTCAAATTTCACGGGACAAGCAAAAAAAATCGAGGTAGAAAGGTTTAGAGTTTATGGGAAACATAAACTTTTGCTCGGGGAACCAAAGAAGAATGACAGAAAATTTTAATCCGTGATATTCTAGGACTAGGCCTTAAATTTTTTTTTGAGTATTGACTGAACTTGATGGAAGCAAGGGCTCATTTGACCAATTCGTCTTTCACTTCCTTTCAAAGAAAATCAAGTTACTTGTCCTTGCTTCCCTCTTTCCTGTTTCAGTAAAATAATAGCTGAAAGGCCCCAGAAAATTTGAGCTATGGGGGTTTAAAGGTGGAAGGCCTCTGAATTAAGGAGGTTATTTATGCGTTGTTCCTAAGGGATTCAGACAGGACAGGGACTTTAAAAAAATTCGACTTATTAGGCAGGTATTCGCCTTGAGAAGTTTCGAGTTATCGAGGTTCAATTGCACTAGAGTATAATAGAGTACACAATTTAGATCCATACACGTATTATTGCCAGTTTCACGGCATAAGTCGAAACAGCTGCAGTTTAAACTCTTTAAAGTAAATCACCAACATTGCAAGACGAATGAGATTCCTTGAGATTACTCGCACTTGTAAAAAAAATTCCCCTCGACTATTTGTCAACTCGCAGTTAAGGCGGATTCATTTCTAGAATTTCTTCTAGCAATTTCCGTGAATAAAATCAACTTTTCTCGGGAAGGAAAGCCATTCGAATATGCGGGGCGGACATTGAGTGACCAGCACTTCGATTTCACTATGTTTCGCAAACCTTCACTGAGAGCGTCTTCCAAACAGAGGAGAATATCGCTGAGCTGAACGTGTCCCGAAGCTGGGCTGTTGTCGCAGTGCAGTCGCTTGATATCGTCTTGGCAGGCGTCTGCCAACCGGTGACTGACCTTGTAGTCCTCCCTCACCATCTTTTCTCGCCTGAACAGCTCTTCTTCACACTGCAACCGAGCGAATCAGGTCAATTAGTATTTTTCTAGATAATTGCCGACACGGCACAGTGTAAAGTGTTGTTATCCTTCTCGCGGCCCTTCGAAATCATTCATGCAGAACTTCGCGAGTAAAAATCGATGGAACGTGCAGAGAACGCATCTTCAGAGGCTTGAAAAAAGAAGAAAAATTAATTCCACGCTGAGCTTCAGTATCATTAATACGTCAGCACTTAGTTCGGCATGAAATATTAGAGACCTATCAGATTGAATCGTTAACTGCAAACATCTAAACCCGACGAAAAAATTTATGAATTTGCTGTTGATGCATCCAAATCATGAAATATTGTATTTTCCTTAAAAGCACGTTCCGTTTTATTACTCGTTACTTCAATAAAACATGGATGGCAGTTTTAGAAATCAATAGAAAATCTTGAAATAATTTTTTTCGACGAGTCCATCAAAGGTATAGAGAACTAAAGATTACGCGAAATTTCGACATCGCTTTTGATACCAGCCCACTGTCAGATTTGAATTGTAAGAAAAGTTTCCATTTTTATTCAATTCTAGCAAAATGGGAGTTCCTAACTCAGGATGACAGCCCTTTGTGAAGTTCTTTGCCTTATTTTGGAAAACACTGTCAAACGAGAATGCAATTAAAATAATGATTTTGGACAGAGAATGACTCAAACACAACCGAAGATGAGCCTAAATTTGTTTCGATGGGGATAAGGTTAGCTGCATTTCCTGAAAGCTAGAACACCCCAGTCTTTAGGCACTTTAACGTCCATTTTCATGCTTTGCAACCTTCTCATCTATTTTTAAAGAAAAGAAGATTAGTATCGTCACCTCTTCGCTCATATGCGGGTCTCTGACGTTGTGCATGAGGCAGGAATAAACCCGACCTTCCCCTGCCTGCACATCATGACAAAGTGCTTCTCGATCGTCTCGACATGCCAAATACAAAGCCCTGTCAAAGTGATAATCTTCAGACTGAAGCTCGGCCACTCTCAACACTTGCGTTTGGCATTCCTCCGAAAGTGTCGACGAATGCTCTTCCAAACACTTCACGGTTTCTCCTTGAGATTCCTGTGAGTATTTTCATAAAACAAATATGGAATCTTTGCGCAAAATCTCGATTTGACTTGTTTAAAAGACTTGAAACACGTGGAAGGGCTTTACAAATAAATTCAACCAAGGATGGTTCACAATAAGTTTTGTCACTCCTTGGAAATCAAGTTCAGTCGGTTACCAGGTTTCTGAGTCGGAATGCTCCACTTATTTACTGTAGTCCTTAACTAATTTATAAATAGAAAGGATTTAATTATGAAACGACCGTTAGTTTTCTTAGATATTAATGTATGTTTTTAATCATAGCTCCGAATTGGGCAACTCATTCCACATGCTCACCAATCTACATTTAATTGCAACCTTCAAATATAGAATTCGTTCATTGTGGTATTTTTTCAGACGTTTTGTTTTCGCAGAAGTTCTTGCGGTATTTTAAAATATTTTTTCAAGTACTCTGACTGCTGGATTTTAATTCATGAACCATGCCAGTGTTACAGGTGAAGCTTCATCGTTAGAGGTGATGATGTTTTGGACATGCAAAATATCAGCATTGGCCTGTAATGCGAATTCCGAGAGATTTAATTTACGAGTTTACATTAATCGCCATTTATCTTGTACGATTCGAACAAGAGCAAGACTAGCATAATTCGAGAAAAAAATTCGGTTGAATAATAAATAGCAATGCGCATCGTCGGTTTCAAGTATCGGGTCATGATTTAAAACGCGTTAAAAATCGTATAATGACAATGATAATATTTTAGAAAACGTAATTCCGGCATTTTGGTAGATTATTGAGCGTATTTCCAAATAGTCCCAAAATTTCCATCGTATTTCAGTGATTGACTCGCGTCTTTTTTTCTCCATCGGAAGCAACAAAAGTTGCTCATGAACCGTGAAGTAACGGATTTGTAATTTAAAACGCGTTACAAATCGTACACAGACTATAATAATATTTCAGAAAAAGTAAATAGGACCTTTTGGAAGATTATTGAGCGTATTTTTAATTAGTCCTCAAATTTCCATCGTATTTCAGTGATTGTCTCGCGTCTTTTTTTCCCATCGGAAGCAACAAACGTTGTTCCTGACCCGTGAAGTAACGGGGTCATGATTTTAAACGCGTTACAAATCGTACACATACGTTAATAATATTTCAGAAAAAGTGAGTAGGACATTTTGGAAAATTATTGAGCGTATTTTCAGGTAGTCTCAAAATGTCCATCGTATTTCAATGATTGACTCGCGTCGTTTTTCCGTCTCGGAAGCATTCCGAAAAGGCCGACGTACGTACCCAAGTGTGCTTGCTGATCCTCGCGCACTTGTGCTGCTCGATTTCCGGCTGGCACGCATCCACGAAGCGGCTAATCAAGTGATAGTCTGAAAACACGATGACTTCCAATTGCGTAAGGAAGTGTTTGCACATGGACTTGGAGACTTCTTCTTTGTGCTCCATGACGCAGGCGAGAAACTCGCCGCTTTTTCCGCGTCGCACGGGCTGGCACGCCGAAATGGACTCGAAATCTTCCGAGCAGACGATGTCGGCGGCGAGGAGGAATCGATCGCTTTGCGTGTACGCCAGCTTCAGCTTCCAAACTTCCTGCTCATTCGTTTCGGGAGATGCTTTCTTTTATAGTGAAAAGGAGAAGCCGTACGAGCGAGAGAAAAGGAGACTCACCTGAAGACATTTGGGGTCCAGCTGATCCTCGGTCGGCCCCTGGCGAGATAGAGAGAGAGAGGGAGAAGAAAAACATACGGTATTACAGACATGTCTAATACAACGAACGCCGCATTCAACGAAGCTTCGCATAAAAAGGACTCATTCAACAAACCGTGACCCAGGCAAGGAATCCCCTCTTTTTTATTTATTTACGAATTATCTGTGAAATGGCCAGAAGGAAGAACCGAGTGGAGGCGTTTTGCCCAGAAATCGTATATGAATTTTAGTAATGATCTGTTGAAAAAAAATGTGTAACTCTTTTTTCTACTGAATTCAATCAAGTCGTGCGTGCTTTCCTGTTCTTCTATCCTTGCACATTTCCAGGGAAATCAAATGAAAATTGGTATCGAGAGCAAAGGATTGATTTACTCAAGGAAGCTCTTTTTTGTGGAAATTGTTTTGTGACACTTTTATGGGAGACAGGTACCCGTGAAACGACGACCCAAAGCAACGAACCTCTGAAATAAATTCGGCCAGTTGTGCGGAATATAACTGCTTGAAATTATCTCAAGTTATTCAATCAAGAGTGGTATCTCGTCGCAGATGATTTTTTCAATACTGTACTCTCTCATTTTCGTTCTGGTAAATTTACTCGATGCCCTCCTTTCCCTCGAACAGCAGTAGGCCGTAAATAAAACCGTTTGAAGATTTAAGCCTTACTAACAATAATATAATATGCATTAGTAGCCTTATTCTTACGCATTTTAACTTTAAGAACTGAACAAATTCTTTATTAGTACCCACTTTGCACATTTATAGCGCGCTTAAGTGAGTCGTTCTTTTTTTAAGGAACGATTAGTGATGATTCATTCAGCTAAAAACGATATTTGACCAAAGCGCTAGACATACTGCACATGAGTTCCCCAATCGCATATTGTTTACATTAGATTTCGACGCGATGATTTCGAAAGTAATTTCGAAATTGAGTGTTGAAAAACGAGACTGCTCGTGTAATCATGGGGGCGATGGTTCTCTTGGAATTTCTCCTCAAAACAAAAAATGCAGCGATGCAGTGATCTTCTCCTCGATCGAATCACTTTGATTGGGTTTGAGAAAAATCATTCGAGACCCTAAGCAGTTAACGAGAGCGTTCCGCGGCCCCGAGAAAAGTTAGCCCGAATCCAAATGGGCCCGTGAACTCGCCTCTTTTCACCAGCAAATATGGGTCACGAGTCGTTGCCTGAGGCGAAATTTCGCTTCCCCAGTCTCGATTCCCAAGGAGCAGCATTTCATGCGAGACGGTTACGATTGTGAGACATTTGCCGTTTCATTCCAATCACCTTCGTTTGCTAAATACGTTTTATATTAAAAAAAAATATATGTACAGTATATTTATGAGCTTCTTCATGTACAGAACTGCAAAATGACCCAAAAAAATCTGCCCACGAGTTGAAATTCAAAACTGCATTCATGGCAGAAAAAATATGTTCCTGCACACAAGGAAAGTATCACTGGGTTTTGGCGAATAAAATTCAGCATTAAAATATTATTTCGAAGATCGTCGCTTTTGACATCAACAAGAAATCATTTCGTCGGGAAGCACATCTTCACCAACTGAAACAGACTTCTTGTGTTTCATCAACCACAGTAAAAAATTATTTGGACTGACATTCAATGCCATGTGGACATTCAGAAGTTTCCATTGTTGGCTGATCTTATCATAAGAAAAGCACACTTGAAGCACATTTGTTAAAAAAATTGTTTCAATTCTTACTTTAAGAGAATAAAAGTTAAGAATACAGGATAATGATCTAGAATTGCGAATCAGGCTCATTCCACGACGAGCTAAATAAGCTGTAGATTACATTAGCTGAATATCTATCAGTGAGATACGATGACACTGTCCGTGGTCGACTCACAGGAATTGATTTAAATTTTATGCAAATTATAGGCAGTCTTGTCTGAAGTTAGCCAGGCAGATCAATTTTCTGACTGAAAAAACCAACTTGAAGTCCACATTATCCTTTGAAGCTTCTGGTCTGCACATGAAAACTGAAAAGCCATCACTGTGATGAGTCACGTTAATTGGTTGCATGAATAATTCATGCAAAAGTGGATCCCACGGATTGTAATGGTGGAGCTTGCCGTAATCCTCCGAGGGGGAAAAATTCGGCAGTACGATCGTAATATAAAAATTAAAATAAAAACAGCTGTGCCATGATCTAAACATGTTTACTTTTAAAGAAGTAGCTGAATTTTCTGCTTGAGGTGTTGTTACCCCACACACGAAAGCTGTTCTTTGACCCATCAGATCCATTTCTCGGAATGCATACGCATATTTTCAGGAGCTTTATGGCTTTAAATTGCATATTTTCGGAACACAATCTCGTTACCCGCTGCTGAATTTGCGCAGTTCGTCAGAAACTTCTTCAGAGTTCAGTGTAATAAAATGTCATATTCCATATTTTCTGTGTTTGTAAATGGTTAACAGTATCTGAAGACTAGAACACGTATCTCGTTGCCCCGCTTTGAGGCATGCCATTTCAACCTTTTTGTTGATCGCACTACAATACCCTACTTTACTTGAAAGACTGGCCAATATTGACTCAACATCTCTTGAGAGGACTACAGGCTACATGCAACTTGGACAGGAACTTACCTAGCTTTGAAGGTCTAACTTTAATTCCCTCCCAATAAGATTCCGTCACTAGATTCTCCGGGATGCTAGTTTATTTAAGCGCTCCATATTTAAATTTAACCTCAAAAGGCCTTATTTTAACCTCATTTTTTTAATGAATACTTCTCCCGATCATTTCTTCAGGGGGCTTCCACTTAAGTTGAGCATATCAAAGCCCAGTAAATTTGAACGCTCTCCTGTTTTCTTCACAAGCAAAACTCCGTGAAATTGTTCCACAGTTCCATTCAATTAAAAATCTTTGCTACGCGCAGGCTCGCGTCTTCAGCAGTATTTTGCAGCACATTTGATCGGAAAGTCTCTTTTTTTTCCCGTGCTTTCATTAACAGGGAATACAATACGCAGATGAAATCGTGACTCACTCGAAAGTCGTGAAAACACTCCAAGATGTCCAGGTCGTTGGGATGATAGCCGTCTTGAAAGTCGCACCGTCGCTGGATGTCGGCGATGCACAGGGAGTTGTTTACTAGCGTGTGCCCGTGAGACGCGTTGATCTCACTCATGAGGTGCTCCAAGTCCGGAAATTGGTCGTCCGGCGTCTCCGCGCCGACGACGACGGGTGGACGACCATTCCCGAACAACGCCGTGAAGAACACGAGCCACGTGGCGCCGCACCAGAAACCGACCATGCTGAACACGCTTTCGGCGAGAACTGAGTAGCGGGAAAGAAGGACCGCCGCGCGACTTGAAACCTAGTTTCCAGCCGCTTGCTGGAGGCGGAAAAGCAGAGGCGAAGTAAAAGCTGGGTGCCGGTACAAGTCGCAACTAATTCGGGCGTCCGCGAAGGTCTTGACCGAAATGGCAGAGCGCTGTGATGGGTTCGAATTCCACGCGAGGAGCGACTGCTATAACTCATAACCCGAGTCTAAACGCACAGAAGGCCGCTCGGTTCTCTACTCATTTTTGCGTACGCAAGTTTTTGAGTAAGAATCCCCCGAATCGCGATCAGTTGGCGGGTCAAAAATAATACTCAATCAGACAAGCGTCTTTTCTTATTTACTGCGAATTTTTCCTGATTGCAGACCTGGCACGAAAAACAGCTTTTAAAAAATTGCAATTTCGGGAAACGTTTGTGTCCTCAATCCCCAACAGCACAAACGTAGCTGAGATCCGAGCAGTTTTTGGAACGTCGTTATATCTGGGCGATGAACGCTATAATTTGTATGCTGCATCTTTAAATATTTGATAGCATTAAAACTTTCTTTTGTTCCTTCATTTACATGCAATTATGAAAGGTATAGACGCAATTTTGTCAGGTTAAGAGGTAACCATCTCCGTGTCTTCTTATTTTCAGTCGAACGGCAAGTTTTATATAAGTTATAAAATCACTCAGAAATCGATCAAATATTGCTCCGAAAAACTACGTCCATCTCCAGCCCTTTATCCGTCCAAGATTCAACATGGGAAGAAACCCAATAGTACTACTCATGAAGCAACCCTCGAAATCTGTAGTTTTCCATTCATCTAAAAAATACTGTAGCAAACTTCGAGATGCCGTAAGAAATGTTGAGAAGACGAGAAATAATGCGTCACGATCGCATCCGCAAAAATAGAGCAATGTTGTGAGAATTTCTGGAAAACACTCAACCAAAACATGTACCAAGAAAAAAAAACTTGTCAACACCTGGAGGAATTTACAACAGAGAAATTTATTGGACCAAATTTTTACAATGATGCATGAATTACGGTTTGTTCTTCGAGAGATTCTACTTCAGAACATGTCATCGACAGGGTTTAATGGCCCTCTAGCACACACTAGTTTCATTTGAGACGTGTTGGGACCATCAGCTCACATTAATATTCGTGCAATAAATTCAGCAGTACAATTTCAATGATATTGTTGGACATTTCTGATATTTGCGTACGATTGGCAGATTTTAAATCAACATCAAGCTGAAGTAAGCCACTGCATACAAACTGCTATATAAAGAAATCGCTTTTTTTTGTTTTGGTCCGACATAACACGCACGAAAGATTAAGTAACCCAGTTGGCTGCAACGCTTGCCCTTTCCTCGCGGGTCAAACCAAGTTTCTTTTCTAAAAAAATCATGAATCACGCAAGTTGAACTTCAGGATTCCAGCTCGAAGGATGAAGTTGATACTAATCCAAGACGCAAATGCTTCATCAAGTTTTTATTAAGCGAAAGATAGTTCGCAAACAAAATACTTTGACGCATTCCAGGGTACTTTTCTTTATTGACATTGTCCTGATAATTTTTGCTAATTTTCAAATGCGTCGCTAAAAATTAAGGATGTCTAAAAATGTCCCAGTACATTTGACATAATACACTTTAATTCATTCTCACTGCTGGCCATGGGGATTTCATTCAATGCTTTGGGAAATAGGAATCTTGGTTAGCTACTGAATCCTTCAATATCATCATTTGGACTGATGTATTATACTTTTTTGCATTACTGATACAACCATCAGTTTGGAATGAATGAAAGTAGGATTCTGTGACGGAAAGATTCATGAATATAATCTTATCAGATCTCTGCTCAGTCATTTCCCCAGAGATCTGACTATAGACAAGGTTCTAATTGGTAATCCTTATTCAAATTTCGTTACGAGAATTAATACCACTAAAACTAATGCCACTAAAATTTTTGGCATGGAGATGTACTGAATTAACTGTACACAGGTCCTCAAAGTGAGCAACTTTTGGAGAAGTTGATATCTGAATTACAATTGATATTTTGGAACGGGCTGAATCGTGGATATACGTATGATGAGGCGAATTTCTAAATAAAAGACGATGCATTAAAAATGGCCCATAAGAATAGGCGGACGTTCTTCATTCATAGTGACGAATAAAACTCGATAGGTATGTAATATTAATTTGAAACAGAGTTCTGCAAATCATCTGAAACCTTTCCTAATTTGAAGTGAGGAGCCTCACTTCCGCATTTCAACTGTCTCAAACATGTAGATGAATGTTGGCAACGTTTAACAGTCGACACAAAACCACTGTTAGGAATTAGTTGGACATGGTCAAAATAATTCGGCGCGGAGAATTTTTTTATTCTCTTCCCAGAACGTTCACTGTTCAGCTTCCTCGCGCTGTATGACGCTACAATAAGGGGCTAGGACTGATGGCTTCCGTTTCGCAGTGCAATAAGGAAGAGAGGAAATTTCTCTCGATCATGATGATTTGTCCCTTCAGATTTGTACTGTCCAGGAAGAAGGAAGAGGTGATCGCGCAACTGACGGTAGCAACCGTTAAGTGCCGATCTCACCAGATGAAGCTCTGGCCAGCTCAGCAAACGCGCGTCACGCTTCGGGAAACTTCAGGTGCGCACAGGTGGGAAAGCCTTGTGCAATACTGCATATGGGCGACTCGGTGACGCGAGGAAAGCAAAAGCCTCTCCGTTGCTTTTCCTCCCAATCTTTTTTTGCTGATTTCCTTATTTGCGTGGCTCGAGATGAACCTTATGAGCCACATATGGAGATACTGTACAAGTGTTGAGAAATACGCTGCTGGCACTTCCGTGATCAAGACAAACGACGCATTGGAAAATACGCACATTATTTTCTGAGATTTATGAAAAGTAAATTATGGGGGCTTTCCGTGGATTCGTACATCTCAATTTGTCATCGATTCTGGACTGGATTTTTTTCGAACATTCTGCTCTCATGCACACTTTTTGGCCAGGTAGGTAATATGGAAGAAGGTAAATATCAAAGTTATACTCATTGAAATTGCTGCTCGTAATTTTAATAAAAATTGTTCTGATCAGCGCGATAAGGCTTCAGAAAAATCTGGATACACGTAGAGAAACTCTGCTTGCAATGCGTTTCTCCAGTCAAATCATCAGAGGCTAAATTACGCCTGACATATCAAATGTCACTCAAGCATGTTCAAGCAATCCTTTTTTAAATTTAAAAGTTTCGGAAATAAATCTTTGTTTCTGTTCGGAGTAAATACGACGCGCATAAGATTGAAAGGGCATGATCGTGACATTTTCGGGCTTGATCGCCCGAAAACTTATTTTTAGAAATTTAATTCTAGATCCATTTGGATTTTAAATATTTTTGAGGAATTTGTGCTTAAATTAGTGGTGATGTCATTCACATGTTAAGTTAAGCAAAACTTATGAAAAAATCTCAGGAGACTTTTTTGACTACTAATGTTCCTTCTACGACTGAGCTTCCGTTTCTCCAGCGTAAACGTTTCTCCAAGCTTTTTTTTTTCTCAGCAATGATATTTTTGAATGAATAAAAATCGTCGCACACATTTTCTCTGCATTTTTTTGCCTCCACAGAAACGAGAAAATGAGCTCCTGAAATTTCGAACAATAAATTGCCACGAGGGTGCGAATGGATTGAGTCCAAGGATAAAAAAGGCAATATGTCAACCAGAAATGATCACACTTTTCATTCAATGCCATAGCGGAGGTTGATGAATGACATGTAATGAAAAGCGTTCATCGGATGTGCCAAGGTTATTCAATGATGAAAAACAATTTTCTATGGGTCACAGAACCATTCAAAAAATTTTTTGGCGCATCATCCCAATAAAAGCTTCTGTTTCGGAGTAACGCGTACCTGTTAATTGATAATGTAAGCCTTTCTTGTCTATTTTTAAACTTTTAAAAATAAACTGAAGAATAATCGTTACTTTTAACAACGGTAAAGATCACTTTCAGAATTCAGTTTTCGGTCACTGAACCAGCAAGCTTCTCTCCGTTCATTTATATTATTATATAGACGCCGAACTTTAAGTGGATACGAACTTGTCATACTGTAAAAGTAAACGTGTCTACAATACTGTAATCAGTTATATACAGTACAATAGTCTTTTAAAATGAGTTGTATCTAAAAATAGCCGGCGAAGTCGGCTATTTCAGTAGGACACTCAATATGGACGCTTGTTTGCTTCCGGAATATACGATTATTCAGACTTGCTCTTTAAAATCAAATCGATGAGATTCCTGTATCAGATGACATTGGCTAAGATCGTATTTAGAACGAATCGCATGTTACGAGTTACATTATTCTTCAGGGCAGGGTGTTTCAAAATTTGTATGAGTTAGTTCACTCTTGATAGTTTCAAGACGTTTTGGAGTTCACGCATCAACTTTCGCTTGTCGAACCGGGCAATTAACACATTTTCTTGTCCTTCCCGGGCTCCAGAGCTTTAAATATACTTTAGAACACGGATGTTCCCTCGACTTTAATTGGAGACCTAGCAGATCCATTCTTTCTTAATTGATAATCAATTTTGATATTTTTCCTTTTTTGCAGTAGAGCATTCACGCAGTTCCTCTCCGTCCTGGTTATTGTTTCAATTGCTGTCACTTTTCGCGAACATCAATTGCACATACCACTTGGCAGATGACACACAAAACACCACTAGCACTATACACGAATCAATATTTGAACAGTTATAATCCCGAGTATTTTTCTAAAAGGCAACCGTCACTCACGCAGTAATTCTTACTGCACTTCAAATATTACAGGGTAACATAATGATTTATTTCAGAAAATTGAAAATTACATTCCTATTTATATTTGGAATAGCGGGATTGATGCCGTTAACGACGGGAAACCCTTAAGCGAGCATCGCGACAGTGTCGCCTAAAAACTGTATTCGTTGAAAATGAACTTACGATGCATAATGGATTAGCTTGTAGGTTAATTTTTCTTCACTTCACTAAGAAAGGTTTTTGAAAGCTCGCACAGAATTTCTCCAGATGTTTGAAACAAGATCCAGATTTCAGCGTTATTCCGATTGAATACAGTCTTTGAAAGCAACTGAATTTCGCACGCAGCGAGCACTCGGGGGGGAAAAGAAGTCCGGCGTTTCCGCGTTCGCCGTGAGCTCGTAAAGTACTGGACCGAAGCCGAGCTTTTCCTCAGCGACTTCAGGAGCCTGGTGATGGCCACGTCGCTGATTATTCCCCTGGAGCTCAATTATTTCCCCAGGTCGGCTCCCCGCAATTCCGCATCCGACGCGAGCAACGTGGCCCCGACTGAGCTGCGTCTCTGCGCAGCGGTGACCTAAAATCCCGCCGCCCAGAACACCGCCAGCAGTCGCATGCAGCTTTCCCTTCGTTCCGGAGAGTGACCAAAGAAACTCCGTTCCACGTGTTACACTTATTGTTTTATGTTCGCGAAAAACTCGATCGAACTCATTTCGCGAACCGCAGAAAACCGTGTGCACGAAAGAAAACTGCCTTATTGTCAGCATTATAGGGTGAAGGGGAAAAAATAAATCCGATCATGGCGGAACTTCAATACAGTAATCTGGGCTGTGAAGGCTGGGATACGTGATATTGAATAAATCCTCACGCAGTCCCCATATATTATTTGATGAATCGTCAGTTACTGAAGTCCGCAGAACTTCTTTCAATACTTACCGCTTTATGTTCACGAAAAACACGATCGAACTCAATTCACGAACCGCAGAAAACCGTGTGTGCGAAAGAAAACTGCCGTATTGTCAGCATTTGGGTGAAGGGGAAAAATAAATCCAAACATGGCGGAACTTCAATAATATGGGCTGGGAAGCATGGGATACGTGATATTGAATAAATCCTCACGCAGTCCCCATATATTATTTGATGAATCGTCAGTTACTGAAGTCCGCAGAACTTCTTTCCATACTCACCGCTTTATGTTCACGAAAAACTCGATCGAACTCATTTCGCGAACCACAGAAAACTGTGCGTACGAATAAAAACTGAATTATTGACAGCATTTCATTGAAGAAAAAGAATAAACCAATCATGGCGAAACGTCAATGATCTGGGCTGGGATACCGTGATGTTGAATAAACCCCGCGTCCCGAATATAATATGACGAATTGTCCATGATTCAAGTCCGCGGAACTTCTTTCCGCATGCGTTATACTTACTGCTTTATGTTCACGAAAAACTCGATCGAACTCAATTCACGAACCGCAGAAAACCGTGTGTACGAAAGAAAACTGCCTTATTGTCAGCATTTGGGCGACGGGAAAAAATTAATCCTATCATGGCGGAACTTCGATAATCTGTGCTGGGGAACCTTGATATTGAATGAACCCTGATTCCCGAATATCCCGAATATAGCACTCTATGATGAATTGTCAATTATTTTACTACAGTCCACAGAGCTTCGTTCCATGTGTAACACTTATCGTTTTAATCCTTCAAAAACTCAATCGAACACCTTCCGCAAACAAAACAATAAACTGCGCAAAGAAAACTTCCCTTCGTTGACATTTCGTTGAAATTGTTTTGGTAATCCGTATACGACTTCATGATTAACAAAGGGTGAAAAACAATTAGAACGATGCCAGCGGTTTTCTCCCATTTTATCATGTTACAAAAGATAGTCTGATTTCATATTATGAAGAACTTTTTTCTACATATTGAACTTGTTTTGAAAAGTCGATCGAGCTCCTTCGACGAACCGTCGTTGGAAGCATTTCGTTGAGAAAATACTATGCATAATTATCGCTGTCTGGGCTGATACCTCATTCATTATTGTGAAAAAGTTCAAATAAATGGAAAATATAAGACCGTTGAATATTCTTAAACAGTACGCATGGGAGAGTTAATTTCCTATCATTATGAAGTTCCAATGACTGAATGAATTTGTACGAAGTGTTAAAGTTATTCGTGAATCTGGCAACAAAAAAAAAAACTCTTATCAAACTGCTTCAATGTGACGCACAATTTTTTATTGCTGGAACGTTAACTAGCTCGAGCTGATAACTAGATGCTTTCTTTTCTGATCAACAATTAGGAAAAATAAGAACGTGCTTTTGTTTCAAATGATCTCGTTGTATGAACGTTGACCTGAATGGCGAGGGTGAAGGCCATAGGGCAACGCACTCATCCTTCGTGGTAAAGGTTTTTTTTTATAAGTATCATCTCGCAAAAAAAAAACTCAATTGTACTTCTTCCTTCTATCTAAAATATTTCTGATTTTGCGAGCGTTTTCTTGAAGACAAAGACACATTAGAATTGGACTTCCATCATCCGGACTCAAAACCTATTCTTCCGGATAGGGGAAAATCTCAAATGGCAAGAACTGGCAAAAACGTTTCACTCGAAACTCAACATTGCTGTATCGGGAATTACTTTAGACTTCATATGGTTTGAATTCTTTGCTTCAATATTTGGCGCAGAATCTTATCAACATTATTTGCCCCCTGCATGCATGGCATCAGTTTTACTGCATAATATATTATTATGACCCTAAAATCTGTATACTTCATGAAACGCTGGAAATATGGAGTTGAAATGCCGTGAAAGCACTAACATCGGACTACATTGGAGAGCTAACTGAATTATTTTATTTTAAGCATACGCTTTCTTCGCTTTAAAGCCCATCCAGTTGCTCGAAGAAATAATAAATTACGTAGCGTTTAATTTTTCGAATAAATTTCTTTAAACTCTGATCTCATCCTGGCAACTTTTCTGTGGCACAGTTTTAGCGAGCGGTGAAAGCAGCGAAAAATCCCGAAAATATGCCAGCATGCAGAACAGATACCAATTGACAAATATCTCTGATGAAGGAAGATTGTAAGCATATTTTTCAGATTCGCTCCATGTTTCCTTGATAAATTTGCATCAGTATTATTGGTCTGAGCACAGAAAATGCATTATGCGGAAGGGTTGGGATTCATGAAACGTTTTCTGCCATTGCTGAACCTTGTTGCTTCTGGGCAAGGATATGCAGGTCAGGAGGGAGAAAAATACATTTTGGAATGAAGTATTCTTATTCGGACTGATGTGTAACTTTTTTTTTATGCCTTATACTTAATTTCGTAGAAGAGCAGAAATACAGATGGGGTCAAAACAACCTTTTTACCAGTCATTGGGCTTTTTTTTCGGGAAAGAAAGGCGTGTATGTGTCCCCCATGACGAGTTTTCTGTTGGGAACACAACTTTAAGGATCTCCTGTTCTTTCTTTGGCACAATCAAATTGATATGTAGTTCAAATGAGCAAATACATGTAATGCTAAGCTTATGCAACATAATTTGTTTTGTCCGGTAGCATTTGGTCCAAATGAGAAGCATTCCTCATTAAAGGGTGGTCAAATTAATCAGGTTCAACCGTTGTATTATGTTCAAAAAGTTTACTCATACATTCCCCATGAATGAGTAACAATAATGCAATCCAGTCAGATTAGAATTAGAGTGGCTCTTTTCAATTCAAAGTGACTTATTTATGCGACCAACGTGGTAGGAAATGTTAACAGAGTTTTTCACCGGAAACTGTACTTCATTTGTACCATTGGTGTCGGGGGAATGGATTGGACCGCGAGCGATGCCAGGGACTTTGTTGACCCAATCATGGGTCGAACGCGTGGTCGGAATGAGTGACGTGCGTCACTGTTGTCCTAAACCCAGCAGACAAAAGTATATCCGATCCAGGAAGTATATTAGCTTCTTTCTTGTGTGACGGGTCAAACTGTGCAGGACTTATTGCTTTAATAATAATACATTTCTTGTTACTTCTCTGAGCTGCGTAAATGAAGAAAAAAATATTCACATATTTCCTAAATTTCCAAGAATTATTAAATGACACTACTGTACAAGTATATTTCTTGATGTTCGGAGTTCTGGCTCCCATAACATCGCCGATTCCTTAGATGAACGCACATTTCCTTCCGCATTTCAGAAGGAACGCAATGGGGTCGTTATGGTATTTCCAGTCCAATACTGTAGCTTCTGCTCTCTATTCCAATTTTCCGCAAGTGGACCAGAAAATTCACCGGAAAAATTAGAAAGCTCAATATTTAGTCCAACGCGTTCGAAGTCAAAATTTGGAAAGACACTGCAAAGGTGGACGCTTGAAAACGGGTTGAAGTAATCGAAAATGTCATTGTATTTTAATTCGTCGTACTTTCCCCATGTTCGCAAATCCCCCCCTCCCCGACATTTCAAACTCGAACTTTGTTTTTTGATGATCATAAATCTGCACCATGCAGGAAAGACAAATAATCTGCATATTTATTATAGTACGCGATCTTTGAATTCCTTCCTTGAACTTTTTCCAATTATTTTCAGATGCTCTTTGAGTTCCGATCAAATAGCGATGAAATCCGTTGAAAGCAATGAAAACTCAAATGGTGAGAGAAGCACGGTGGGGAGACAACTTCAGCGGGATTCTCGGTTATAATGCGAAAATTTCCTACTTGCAGACGCGTAAGGCGCATGCATGAATTTCGACACGGCTAACATGCTGTCGACGCTTGACAACTATGATTCCTCCCAAGTGACAGCTACTTGCTCATGCACAACGGACGCCAAGATAACCATGGTCACGTTCGCCACGTCACTCCTATTGGTCCTTCTTGCGCTTCTGTATCTAATTGTGTTCTACATAATTTGATTAAAGTTACGCCACTACACTTGATGCCATGTGTCTCGTATTTTTCCCAGTATTCTGCTGATTTTGAGAACAAGATGCACCTTTTGCAATAAATGTTCCGCCAACACGTACCCGTCCACTGAGTGGACATCATTCATTCTCCTCTCCGTGCAGGCACACAAAACTTTAGGGATAAACATTCTTTCATAGTTTGTATGTAAATTCTCACCTGAAATCAAGAGCTTCAAAACTTATTTCGTTTGTTTGAATGCTTTAAAGCTTTGCAATAATTCAATAACATTGCAAGCTAAGATACACTACGCTACTGGGAAATAGTCATAATCAATCATATAATCATTTTGAGTACAACAGTGAGGCACTATTTGAGGTGATTCAGCATACGTAAAAGTTGAACAAAAATGTGATGCATTCTTCGAACTCTGAGATGGCTGTTGACCAGAACAAAAAAGCTCATGTTTTTCTGGAATGCAAAGATAAAATAATTCTTCCGGTCTTATTATCCGAGTTCAACTTCCTGCAGTGGAATGTCCATAAATTCCAGCTAAGCCTTGCATGGAATGAGAGGAACAAACTCGTGAGCTCCAGAGGAGCTTGATAAAACATGTCTTCAAAAAGGAACTTAACACAAGCTGGTGTCAACGAAAAAGCGTGGGAAATACCCCCTATCTGAACCCTGAACTGCGCAGCACTTGCTCGAACATGACGTAAAAATATTTTGTTCCTTTGTCCTGGCATTCCGTCAATCAAGTACAAAAGCACAACTTCCGAACGAGCCACAGTCAGTCAATGCAGTCGCGTTGGACAGCTTATTGGCATCGTGTTTCCAAACAAAAGTCATGAATACCTACATTATTTTGCTTGTGGTTCTAATTTTACCTGCCTTAACCCTGGGCAAGAAGCCAAATAAGGGTGGTGTAGTTAGGGGTAACAGGAGAGGTACTGTGCGGAACACCAACATCAAATCCCCCGGCGATGCGTGCGGCTGCACCGGAATCATCCGCAGGCCCGTTTGCGGAACCGATGGCAACACTTACAACAATGTGTGCGAGCTCAACTGTGCTAATCAGAACAGTCAAGTTGGTAAGCACCAGCTGAAAATACCTCTGTAACCTGCCTTTATTGTTAAATCGGAAAATGTGAAAAAAGTTGGCGAGTCCCGTGTCTTCATCTAAAAAAGTACCAGCATTTCTTTGACTGCTTAAGTCAAAGGAATACTCAAATTATAGGTTAAAAAGGACTTAAGAAATGGGGCCCCAAATATTTTAGACCGTTCTCCAAACAAAACTTTAAAACTATGCAGGATTAAATACGGAGTTTCATGTCAAATAGCTTTTTTTGTTAAAAAAAAGGAAATTTTCCATATTATCATCAGTCCAAATACGTGGTGCTAACACTAATTAAAATCAACTTACCGTTGAGAAACGTTTCCGAAGTAGAGATGAAATTTCATTCCAGCTACAAAGGAATAAATAATCATGGACACATCAACCATAAAACTTAGCATACAATTAAACGCCAATATGAAACGAACTCCATTTAAAAGCAATTGCTAAGATATTATTTGAGTTCAAATTAATCCTGCCCAGTCTCTTTTTTTTAAATCCGATAAAATGCTGCTAGACCAACTGAATCTGCAAAGATTTCATCAAATTATGCATTCTCTTCCATGCAAATAATTTTTACAGAAATATCAGTGAACCTGGAGTACTGTCGATGTACAAGCGCCACTGAAGCAATATTATTCATGATTTTTTTTTAAACCTTAAAGGGTTTTGTATTTCAATTCGAATTTCCTCACGTGCAAGTACAGTACCTTTGAGGTCTTCCATGTGAAGATTTGATCGTTCTCAGCATGAAAGTTTGATTCGCCGGAAAATAATGTCCCCACCTGATGAAAGGAAACCGAATCTTCGATCGTCAATCTAAACTTAGAAGAATCTTGTGCTGTTATGAAGTATTGTTTGCGTAAATTGGATAAATACTCGTATGCCGCACTGCAATACGATAGTCGTGTATGACGGGGAGGGGCTGTTTGAATGTAGGCTCCGACTCTTAGATCTTTTATAGGTTATCATTGAAAGATTTTGTCTATGAAGCACATAGATGGTGCTCCTTTTCTCGTGAAAGAATGTGCTCGGGGGGGGGGGGGGGGGGGGGTNGGGGGGGGGGGGGGTGGGGGGGGGGGGGGGGGGGGGGGGGGGGGGGGGGGTCTACAACAATTTCAAGATAATGGTGCAGTACAGTACTAAAACGTAAAAAAGTGTACCTGACAGGAAAGAACAAGGAAAATTTTGCTTCGATACGCGGAATTTTGTATGGCCCACTTTGAGTAGTTGCGAACATTTTAGACGCGACAATGCTGGCCGCATGAACACAAAGCTTCTTTTGAATCAATTGTACTTTCGCGCATGTTCTGACGACGACATAAGTACTGTAATTTGATGCGTGTCAAAGGCGGGGTATTTCTGTGTCGTAAAAAAAGCAAGTCGCCTATTAATAAGCATTCTTAATTTTTTCAATCCTATCTGCAGCTCGTTAAAAATATAGCGAATTATTTCAGGACGTTTTTTAAGTTCTGCAAGCAGTATGAGCGCCCCTTCAAATCTGTTTTTCAGTCCTTTCAATTCGTAAGTTATAAAATCTTCACTCATCGCGTTTCAGCATTAATCTACGATAAAAAACTGTAAATCATTTGTCGCCCGAATTTTTGTACCCACAAAATTAAATGTCATGCATTCATTTCAACACGAGCCAATCTTCTTAATTCTCACTTTTGGACTTTTCGATTTGTTTCTGTCATTTTTGGAACTTCCGATGTCCTGAATTTGGAAAAATGTTTTAGGAACATTAAAAGACGGCCGAGAAGCACAAAAAACAGGAAACCTTTCATTTTATAAATTAAAAAAAATCGGAACTGAGGACTTCCAAACTTTCTACCTGACACCTTTTTGGAAGAACATTTCCATCGCAGTCGATTCCACTATCGAATAGCGCGCCACTAAATTGCAGCCAAGCTAGAAAACGTCTCACTGATTCGATTTCTCCAAAAAACTTTTTCAATAAACGGCAAGACGCCAATTTCGCGACGTATGGATGAAAGAAATCTTCTCGTCAAAATACTGTTCCCGTTTGGCAACCCCCTTTTCTCCTCTTTATGCAAAAACACACAAGAAAGCCAGCAGCAGTGCCCGTGAAGAGTGTATAACGCAAAAGCCAACGAAGGTGCCTATACGAGGGGTCTTAACGAAAATTCTCGGACTAGAAATTAAAATGGCAAATAATTGAGCTGAAAAAAATGTTCTCTAGGGAAAACATATTCTTTGGCACAAGAAAAAAATCAGCCCTGTTTGACACATTTTTTGTGAATGTTTTTCAAAATTCTCCCTGGCAGAGTTTTGCTTTCCACTCAAAAGATAAGGCGCCCTTCCTGCAGATCTTGTTGTAGCCCAGTTTTCCCCTCAGAATTCTTGAAATCAACGCGGCATTAATTCCAAGGGTTGCCTCCATGTCTTTCAAGATAATTCCGCCATTTTCATCAACAGCCGCCTTCACAGCCGCCACATTGGCGGCTGTTCTCGGAATTTCTATTCCGAGAAGTTTTGTTAGAGCCCTCGTATGATGTCCAAGGACATCTACCAAGACACTTGACTGGAGCTCATCGGAGTACTGTACATTGTAAAACGTACAAGATATTGATACGCAAACGTATTCATAATGCAACTTTCTCATGCTCATGTCGTGTCTATATTGTTTGAAAGACAATAGACGCTGCTGTAAAGATTCCGTGTGCAAGGAGTACGTCGGCCGGGAAAATCTGAATGGGCGCTGCAAGCGTTGGATCGACAACCGCGGCATCTATACACCGAAGCCTGATCCGATCCGCGACGAAAACTTCCCTGAACGATCTGTCCGCAATGCTCAGAACTACTGTCGCAATCCGGACAAAGGCAAGTCAGGACTTTGGTGTTACACCGGCGTTGGAAAGCCTCTACAGTACGAACGCTGTGTGAACGTACCGCAGTGTAGTGAGTCCTTCTGCCTTCGAAATAAAGAAAAGAGCGAAATTCATGTTTTAAAAATTGCCCGAATTTCAGGTATAACAGTGGCTTACCAGGGCGAATGCCGAAGCATTGGATCCACGTCGGGTTGATTCGGTCACCCTCCCGTCACAGTTCTTCGTGGAGAAAATTATCGCCTGGAAGGACATGCCTGTAAACTTATCGGTTTCTTTGATCTGCATACTTACTGCATTTCCAGGTAAAAAATGAAGCAATAAAGCAACAGAAAAATGTTTGAAAATCAAGTGCATCGGTCACCTTCCCGTCACAGTTCTTCGTGGAGAAAATTATCACCTGGAAGGATATGCCTGTAAACTTATCGGTTTGATCTGCATACTTACTGTATTTCCAGGAAAAAAATGAAGCAATAAAGCAACAGAAAAAATGTTTGAAAATCAAGTGCATGCGACTGTCCGGTATTGAAAGAGCCACAGCTTCGATTCAGAGTTTCCGAAAGATTCCCTTTACGCAGTTTTTTTTTTCTAGGTTCCCAGAAAATAGAGGTAAGGTTTTTGGCGAAAGTCACATTTTTAGTAATCAAATCCAGCTTCTTTGAAGAACGGTACACGAAGTTCAGAATCAGGAATTTATTTTCTGCCCTTCATCACGATTCTCAAAGCGTTGGGAGATCGTTGACTCATTCCTCGAGATGATTTCCGGTATCTTTCTCTTCATTATTCCGTGCTGCAGTTCGGCCAGACGCATTTTGCATCAAATTTGGTTAGGGAATGAGTCTCACCTGTGCTGAGAATGGTCTGAGTATTTGCCTAACGACGAAGCGGTGCCGCTGAATAACTGAATTATTTCAAAATATAAAAGACGTAGTGGACTGTCATCGCACAAATTATACATTTCTTCCAATGGTACCGTCATTTCCTTTCCAGCCGGGTTGCCTCTCCATTTCACATTTTCACCATATATATTTTTCTTGCAATTTATAATTTATAATTCAAGAATAATGCAATCACCTCAAGAAGCTTGAATCAACCCGAGAATGTAAGGAAAATATTTGTTTCAAGTTATTTTTGTTTCTTCGAGGATGGTGCGAGAGCAATTTTTATTCTTGGAAAGATGATTAGCTGCACATTTGTTTCCACCGATCTGCCCCCTCTTTTAATTCTTGCCCCTTCGTTCTACATAAAAAACGGAATTCTAGAAGATCTCGAAGTTTCCTATCATTCACTGTCCGAAACTCGAAGATGTCGTTGAATGACACACCCCTGTGTACGCAATAAAAAGCAAAAGGTTGCATGCTTTTAAAAATACACGATAGATGTCACTAACAAGTCCTTCAAAACCGGAGCGCTCGTTGCGATCCGAGTGCTGAAGAACGGAAGTCCCTTCATTAGGTTCGTTGGTTTCATTTCTCAAGCGAAACGCAAGGTAATATTTCAGGCTTATTATAAAATTCTGAGAATTACCAGAATACCATTGTTATATAGTACAATCACCAACACTTGCCCCAATATTTTTCCCGAAGAGAAACCCATAAGTTCTTTCACGCACATTATTTGTAACATTTTCATTTACAGTACTGTATTTGGAATGTGAAATTTTGTTCTGATTTGCGCATGAAAGTGACTTGGTTGGTGAACAGTTTGGCCAAAACTTCCCTCATTCGAGACCACACAATATCATTCACGTATTGCACTCTTATCTCATCGTGTGTTATGTCACGCAAAAATATTCTAAGCTTATTATGTTACCCATACTGAAAATTAGGATCGTGCGTGTCATGTTCCACGAACATTTATTTTATTGAAGTAAAATTAAGAGCAAAGAGGTGAAACGATCATATGTTAATATTGAACCACAAACCGAATTGGAAAATTAACTTTTGGGGCATTTTATAAATGTAAGGAACTTGTGGATCACAGAAGTCGCCACGAAATTAGATCCACGGCGAATGAAGAAATTACAGCAATAATGCACTTCATGCTTGTTTTCGAATTTGTAACTTCCTGTTCTGTATTATTGCAACGCACCCCGAGGGGTGAATGTGCTACCGTATTCCATCGTCTTTCTGTTCATTATTATTTTTAATTGGAGGCCTGCGGGGATGTAAAAGGCACACAGTAACTGAAGCATAGGAAAATGGACGCTATTATTACAGTATTTAATTTTTCGTGTGAGCTCACAACGATAAAGCCCAGAATATTTTGGGAAAATTTACCCCAAGGCTCAATTAGGTAGTGTGGAATTATTTAGCATCCATGACCTGTTGAGTAATCAAAAGTTCAGAGAGTGCCTCTTTTCATAGATATACTGGTCAGTATAGTTCTTGAAATCAAGATTCAATTTATTTCGTCGTGCGTATTCAATTTTCTACCAGTTAACCATGCTCGAATAAATCCTGGATTTCATGCACCCAACTTTTGAATCCGAAGAAATTCTTGTACCTTGAGTCACCGGATGGTCTCACGAGGATCCCACATGATTCTTTTATTATTAATGTATTATTATTTTCATACAGTACTGTTTAAACTTGATTATGCGTGAAACTGATTGCGACGGAAAAGGAATGACGATAATATTCGTTCAGGTTGTTATAGGATACAATTTTCGTCTTTAATCGTCCCCAACTTTCAATTATCAGGAAGAAGGCATCCAGTCATTAACCTGGATAACGGAGATCACACTGCATAGTATTTTACGGCAAGCATTGGGCAGGAACGATAAAGTTCTACGTACACATAGTCGCCTCTGGACACGAAAAAATGCGATTTCCCCGGGCGATTTCCGGTACATACGCGAGGAAGAATTCTTGGCATTCACGAAGATTGTCTCTGGCTCGTACGCATGGGACATTCGGGAGGGTACATTCCCCTCGTCAGTTTCAAAGAGCTCGTGAAATCAGCTGGTCGGTGGCAGTGAGGTGTTGAGACCTACTGACACATTTCCCAATTCCCGCGTTGTTTGTTCGTGTCTTTTCATGAATGCCCATCTCCTTCCACCAAGGTCCATTGTGATCTTAACTGCAGGGAACTTTTCGAAATTATGACACTATGAAAGTTCATCAGCCATCCAAGCAGGTACCATCGGAACTTGTCGCATCATTGTCCTCACGTCGAGGACACGCTATGAGCTCGTTTTCAAATCTCGTCTCTTGATCCGTGCCATGTTTTTTTAGACGTTTAGTTGTACTTCGTGGATCGATGACATGATATGGATATATTTATCCTACAATAAAGTGTCCCGGAAAACTGCAACAGAATTCCTGACCACCACTGTTCTTAGCAACGGTCAGCATACCCCAGGAAATATATTGGTGAGATGATGGAATGGCCTTGGTGCCTAAATGACCTGTTTCCTCGAAAAATTCGTTTCGACGAAAAAGTTTTTGAAGTTTTGCATTATTCTCACATCTGAACACATAATGGCGCAACTTATCCTGAGAGAGTGCATAAAAATAATTCAAAGCCCATTTCTCCAGCCACAACACCAGCTGCATCAGCTGTAGTATAGATTAAAATCTTGTATTGCAAGCTTTCCACTGATTTCGAAATACTGTACCTGTATTTGTAACCTCAGAAAAAGTTAGTTCCATAAAGAACTATACTCTATGATCCAATTATTATTATTATTATATATATTTTGTTTTTGTTATCAGGGAAATAAGAAGTGTATGGACAGTATTTACATCAGTTGTGCAGTTTTAATTTTTGGGATATATTTTCTTTTGTTTTAAATTCCATGTACAGCTTGGTTCTCTGTTCTCCATTCTGATCTGAAGAATGTATTTATGAATGTGGGTGGGGAGGGGTTTTGGATGTGGGAACATTTTTGCTTGAACCTTGTGTATGCTGAAAAGGGAAAAAATAAAGTTTGCTGTTCAATTCAATTCAATAAAGATATATGTAACTCGAGATGCATACGTCAGATCAATCTTAATGCATAAAGCTTGAAGATTCCATATTTAATGCAATAAAGCCACCAATGACTTTTTTTGTATGGATATTTCACAAATCCACGACTGCACTGTCAGGAAAAAATCTGAACTATGTAATTTTTGCAACAATTCTAAGAGGCGCCAGACAAAATTATTGATGCATTTTTTTTGTGAGCCTGAGAACCAAACCCAGGTTTGGTTCCCAGGCTCACCCAAGGATGTTTCCTAAAAATGCAAAAGGGGAAAGAATGAAAGTTGCCAAAATCTGGCCTTCATTCTTAATCCAAATACAGTGGCCCCTGCCTAACAGACCTCCCGTGTAAGGGATTTTTGCCAAACAGACCAGCTCTGCAAGCAATTTTTCCTCCTGCCCAACAGACAAATTCCGCCAAACAGACTTCTTTTGGTTTAAAATTAGTGTTGAAAAATGAACTTTTTAATTTTGTATTTAATTGAANAATTCCGCCAAACAGACTTCTTTTGGTTTAAAATTAGTGTTGAAAATTGAAATGTTTAATATTTTATGTAATTGAATTCGTGTAAAGGACTTTTTGTCTAACAGACTTGTCCCTTGCACAAATCAAGTCTGTTAGACAGGGGTTGACTGTAGTTGTTGTGGTTAACTAAAAACCACTGGATTGTCACTCTGCGTTGAACTCTCAAGTCATGCGTATCTCTGGAGAACTCTTGCAAATTTGCGTGTGTCAAAGTCTCAAACCAATTCCGAAATCAGTTTCTTCTCTTGTACTTGTGAAACTTCTTCTAATTGCTCAAATTGAACTTGCCTTGATCAATATAACATTTTAAACTAGGACAACAAGTCCAGGCCACAGCCCAGCTGTTTGAACTGTGTTTCATTTTTTCTTAATCATCAAAATCTGTTACGAAATTTGTACTACCTCAACCTTCTATATTTTCCGCCTTTTGTGTGGTAAAAGAAAGTTCCTCTGCAAATCTTTTCCTCACATGCACTGCATTAAGAGAATGTTATCCAACAGAGTTGCAAAGATTTTATTTGTTGAGAAACCAGCTTTTTATTTCTGAAAACTGCGCAATTTTATTTGATTGTGTGGGGACGTTTTCCTGTAACCTATGAATCATGAAATAAGGCAGGTCTCACTTGAACATCCATGCAACACGGACGTTGTTGTTCTTTCAAACTTCTCAGTGGAACTCAGATCCCCATTCTCTAAATTGAACCCAGAAGCTTAACAACCTCTATGCGCACAGATTAATTCAGTCATCTGAGTAAATCTTCAGTTTTCAATAAAATCAGTAGCAAATACGTCTGAAGAAATAATCACAGATATTTTGTCATCGCTCTTGGCTTCAGAGAAAATTTCTAGAGAATTTATGATTGATTGGCTCTCGCAATGATCGAAACATAATAAATTGCTGGACCTGTTGGCAAATTTTGGACTAATTCCAAGGGAAGTGACATTGTCTAAGGAAAAAAATCGAGTAGAGTTCATCATCTCTCGCACAAAATACAAGCCTTCTACACGTATTGCAACTCAATTATAAAGATCAGTCCACCAGCAAGCAAGAAAACTGTTCGCATAATAAAACCATGTGCTAACACATTCCCCGAAGGAAAAAAATTTTGAGCTGTCAGACAAAGCCAGTCAGTCATCAGGGGTGGAGAAAACAGTGATTTACACCCTTTTCCTTCTTATTTTGAACACTGTTTCACAATTTTTCTTATACATGGAACTTCAATGCGCACGAACGAATAGCATCCAGGTGGGAAAATATCCAACATTCAGAGAAGTTACGGATAATATTATCATAAATAGAAAATGAGATAAGCTGAACTTCCTGCTTGCCTACCATGATTCAAAATGCAACCTTTCTTTTTAAAGCCTGATGCATTGATGAGATTGGTGTTCTAGGACAAAAACCAATAATTTGCTCATTCTTGCAGACCAGAAACCAAAAGAGCTGGGAATGCTAATGATACATGTACGGGAACGTGGAATAACTTCAATGCCAGTACAACTTCTAAAATTGCCTTGTTTTGCGATTCCTTCAGTTCGTAACAACCCTGTAACATATCATCTAAATTTTTATGAAGAATAATAGTCAATGGGAGAATTGCATCGAAAATTACGAACATTTAATCGGATCAGTGCGTACAATCTGGCATGATGCACAAATGTTTTCCAACAGAATCGTCCGATTGTCTGCGGAGAGACGCGAGCTGTCTTCATTACATTGTCGACTTGATCAACATAATTGTTCGAATTTACAGCAATGTATAACGAAATACAGTACCTGGCTTAGTAAATCTAAAACGGTAAATAATATACTGTAGTTTGACATCACATTTTGGCATGTTCCAGCATTCCACAAGCGAAATCCGATGTCAAACATTCACTAAAAAAACGGGATATTTCATGAAATTTCGGATAATTTTAGTTTTTCTGTGCAGGTGACGTTTCCATAATGGGTTTTGATTACCTTTGATTATAATCAAAGCCCGTTATGGAAACGTCACCTGCACAAAAATACTAAAATTATCGAAATTTCATGAAATATCCGCTTTCTTTCGTGTGAATGTTTGATGGATATTTATCATCTTTATGTTTCGAAGGTGCTCAACATAAACATAAAGATAAAGATGATTTCTCAAAGTAATCCAAGCCGCCACGTTTTTTTTCTTTTATTGCCAAGTCCATCTCCCAGTTCTTGTATTATTGGAGTGGCGAAGTACATGAAGATGTGGAACATTATCTTCTTCGCGGTCTTACAACCAGTGTTCCACGGAGGCGTGAATGGCAAATGCATCAGCTCTGTATACTACAGTACAGTATATGCAGAAACAGAGTCGTAAATGTAAGTGCCAGGACCCGAGAGAAATCCGGGGTTCTCGCGAGCCATTCCCTTCTCGGCGGGTATCACAAGATTCCGGTTATATTGCCTCGATAGTTGCGGGCTTCCCCGAGTGAAAATGAAGGAGATCGCGCAAACAGTAAGTAGCTCGGTGGGGATCTTGTATTGCGAGGCGCAGCCAACTCTCGCTCCCCAGTTTTATAGCCGGGTTGTAATCACGGGAACCCAGAGAAATAAAGAAGCAATCCGCCCGAAAGGTGAGATGAGGAGCCCAGAAGAAAGTGAAACCTCCGCAGCCAGTACATGCTTCATCGAGATGCTGGGCGGTACTAATTGCGCGGTCGGGCTATTAAAGCGGGTCCGCAGACGGGCCGAGGGCGAGGACCTGGCATGAACCCGCCTCCGCGGGTCCCGCGAACACGAGAAAGTCGTGTCCCAGACGCGCTGGAGTCGACGCGAGCAAGTCCGCTTATGACGTCGTAGCCGGGGGCAGGATGATGGATATTTACGCATCCCGTCGACTGGGTCAAATGCCGGCGAAACCGAAAATTTCCCGCGTGACTTTCTCCGATCCTCGGTCCCGTCCCGAACTTGAAAGTCCGCGCGGATCTCAATGGGAATACGTGGTGTTCCGTCCCCCTCCCGTCCCAGTGTGTCATGGGAACTGCGCGCTTCCTGGTGCTGGTGTAGCATGGTGTTCCCTCATCCTTTTTGGGGAACACTCCAAATGTCATACCCAACCATTCATGCGTAACACAGAAAAACATCAAAATATCCGGGATTTGTCCAGACATTTTCACGGTTTAATTTTTTTCTAGTTACAGAATATAATTCCAATTAAAGTACGCATAACCAGATCATCATGCGTTAATATTTTCAGTTCATTTAAAGCACTGGGGATGTAAGAGGCATTTCAACATAAATCAGGCCCAGTAGACAAATATACTGGGTATTTGGCTTTTAAAAATGCACAGGCTAATATATACCATATTTACTCAAGTACGACGCACACCTTTTTCTCAAAATTGAGAGTGGAAAAAGACAGTGCATGTCACAGATGTGCATACATTTTTAGAAGGTTAGATGGGCATTATATTTGATTCTAATCCACAATTTGGGACCAATTTCAATAGAAAAACATACTGTAATTGAAATGAAAAAAATTACATTAATCATGATTAAATCCTGTTTAAATCCATATTTGGGTGGTATCATTTTTCAAAACTTGCTATAGTCACTAAAAATGGGGTGCGTGTTTTACTGGGGGATAGAATTTTATGGAAAAAAAATTCACTGAAAAACCATGGTGCATGTCTTACTCAATTGAGCATGTTACTTTAGTACAAACGGTACTCTCTAACTAACAAACAAGATTTTTAAGATTCATGAACAGGGATCAGGCTTGCAAATGTAAAAAGAAAAAATAATTCGGATAATTTCCCTTGAGAAAGAATTTGAATTGTTCCAATCCAGCTTACAAAAATTCCACCTAAATTTAAATTTCGCTGAGACGAATCGTGTTGGTTTGTTTGAGACCCAACTGCAAATGCATCTACAGTTCAGTGCAGTTCCAATTTCTTGGTCCACCCAAGTAATGCTTCCAACTGCTACCCCGGCCCGTCAGCTGAGCGCTACAGTTTCCGCACTTCATCCCAAGATGCCTTCAGTTGGGCTCTCACGCGTTGTTTCCTTTCTAAATTGCCTGTTTTCGGCCGGATTTTGACGTCTGGCGTGCCGAGTCCCGACGCCTGCGCGAAGCCCAGCTCACTCACTCACGTTACTCGCTTGCGCCAAACCGATCCCATCGAAACCAGTTACTCACTCGCCTTCCTCAGTTACTCTTCACCGGTCTCATCAAGTCCGGTCAACCGTCGAATGACAAACAATGCCTCTGAAGTGGATTTTTGTTCCTGAATTTCGGCCACAGAAAGGGGGGAAAAAAAAAGAAGCGCTGATCGACCGTCGCGGCCACTGAACGCTTATTCAGCTTCAAGGCTTTTTTTTCTCCCTGTGAATTTTTTCGTGAACGCGCAAGGAACGTGAAGTGCTCGTCATTCTATGCAATTATGCAAAGCAGCCCTTTCGAAAATCTCCGCAAATCACACGCCGAAGACGCTGCATTCGGATGCGAAAATAAACTTGAAAGGGGTCACGAGCTGTGAAATCGCCGTACTTCGTGAAGTGATCGAGTGAAAAAAGAACGATTTTACGATAATGCATTCCCAAGAGACATCACAAGATTCCGCCTGCACATCCAAGTGACTCAATAATAGACATAATCGATATATTTTTATCTCTTCGAGTGTATTAAAAAAAATGAGACCAATAGCATACTGTATCAGCACGAATTTTTTTTTTATAGCGCAATAGACTAAAACCCCGATGAGCATCTGTGTAACTAAGAGAACCGATAAAGGTTGATGATGGCGATAAGAGTATATTCAAGCAGACCACAATTAATTTGACACGCATACAGAGCCGATTGAACGCATAAAAAAATGATGGAGGCTGTCGAAAGTTTCAACTTTTAGAGAACCGATAAAGGTTGATGATGGCGATAAGAGTATATTCAAGCAGACCACAATTAATTTGACACGCATACAGAGCCGATTGAACGCATAAAAAAATGATGGAGGCTGTCGAAAGTTTCAACTTTGGTTCATGAAGCTCTCCCTGCCATCAGCACCATCTTAGATCGAACATATGCATGATTTCCTGTCCGCAGAAGACGGGAATATTTGAAAAGTAATCCTTATAGTGCAGTACTTCGATCATAAGAAGCCCGAAGTGAGTCATTAAATGAGAGCAAATATTTAATCACGCAACCGAAAGGAGTTGTCAGCGAAGCAGGGTATAATTGCGGCGAGGGTTTCGAAAGTGAGCAGGGGGAAATGCTTCCGACAACGCGTGTGCAAAACGTTGCGAACCGGAGACTGATTCTTGACAATCGCTGATGATGAGAACCCGGGCCCTCGTGGTGCTAGTTAGGTTCCAACGACTTCAACAATCTGTTCCAAAGTTTCGAAGTCATAATCACGACGTCCGCGAAAGGAATTCTTGTTGGGAAATCCATCCTTTCGCGAAGTGTGCAAGTGCACTTCCGTGTCGACGAGTCAATTTTGATCCGAATGAATGACGTGTATACTGCTTTATATCAGGTGTTGCGCTGAATT
>CAJPEX010003192.1:0-31095 GCA_905338405.1 Notodromas monacha | reverse complement strand
CTCCAAGGGATCCCTCGCATTAGTCACGTACTGCCCGGGATTCTCCACAAAGGACGTTTTCATGCTCTCAAACAACGCCATGGACCCTAGACCCCTGATCCCTTGTCTAACCTATACATGAAGAATATGAGTACAAATAAATAATTGTTTAATTGAATAATGACATATATTGCATCCATAGATGAATGTTAGGTAATGTTCCTAGTTTTGTTGCACTGTTGTGAGCAACAAAATTATACGGCTTTCACACAGCAGGTGTCGCTTGAATCACGAATATCATCCTCAGCGGAGTTTTATTGAAATCAACAGAAGACTATATAGGGTTGACGTTTAATAAGAGAATAAGCTTGAAAAACTTCTTCACATTGGAGAAATTCTCCTTCATTCAATTTAAATGGAGAGTGTGTTTCATATTCTTGTTCAAAGGTATGCTGATACTTTGCCTTGCATTTTAAGATTTTTGCACCAACTTCCACTGAGGCAATTTTCAGTGTGTGCTTGAAATTTACAGATAGATGCTGTATTTTAATTTGATACTTTTTCACAGCAAGCACAGACGAAATATACTTTGAAATTTTGTAATATTCAAGATTTTTATATTGGCAAACTTTCAATGACTTGACTATATTCCATCAGCATCATCAGTTGAAACAAAATTCAGATTTATACCTCTCTTTCTTTCTTTCTTCGATTTTTGCTCAAACATCACGGAAAATTGCAAGATTTATTTTCTTTTTTTTTAACAAGTGGAACTCCCATCATGGGAAAGAGAGCCCATCTCTGAAACAGATTCGAGCGACACCTATGCAGCGGAAAATTAAATCGCAACGTCGGAGGACATGGACAAATTCCGCGCTGAATAAGTGCTGGAATCAAACACTATCCTTGTCGTTTAATTTTCATTTTTACAATTTGTCAATAAGAAGAGAATGGAGGACACCCACAGTGACGTTGTTGTCCAAAAAGTACTTGAAACACGGCAGCGTCTCGTTNGTCCATGGCGTTGTTTGAGAGCATGAAAACGTCCTTTGTGGAGAATCCCGGGCAGTACGTGACTAATGCGAGGGATCCCTTGGAGCATCATTATGCCGGGGAGGATCCCGAGAATTTCCTCGTCAAGACCGACATGAAAACCAACTTCATAATTTTGGTCGGCATTTTCTTCCCCTCTGTCACCGGCATCATGGGGGGGGGGGGAAGAAAAGGGGGTTTGTTTAGCGGGCATCACATCACAAACCCACCCACACAGTGTCGACAAAATACCACACGACGAGGGATGAGATCCGCGAATAATTCGCTTCATTCACGCACTGTGTGCAAATAATATACATATAAGGAGAGAGACATACATAAATACCCCGTTTCTCATCCCGCAACAATTAATGTTAGTTGACGGGGAAGAAAAACAAATAATGTATGTATACAGAAATCGTGAAATGTTTTTTTTTTTTACTGCGTCAAGGGATTTTTTTCTCTTTTATTTTAACTGCTCCAAAGAACCCTCATCAGTCATGAATTTTCGGGGAATTTTTCGGCTATCTTTTTTCAAAGCCGCAGAAATATTCGGAAAAACCAACTTTTTACGTCCTGTGACTAAGCTGAGCCACTAAAATACCTTGCAATTTTCAAGAGCGCATTTTATTCTGCAAGTGACTATTTGTGAAATAGAAAATTATATACTTCTTCTGAATAATTGTGCAATTTTGAAAATTGGGAGGAGCAGCGTCAAAATTTGCATCAGAATGTAAGTTATTCAGGACATTAAGATTTTTTTTTTGAAAGTAAAGATTCCTCACTTTGAATTTCTTCAGTTAGCATTACAATTCGAGATATTTTTAAAGAGAGGAAGGTTTTTTCTTTTTACTATAAATCAGCCATGCAAAAATTGATTAAAAACGAGCTCCCTGACGCCGGTACAACAACCCCCCCCCCTTTTTTGAGCAATCCTTGAAAAAAATAAATAAAGACTGCAATCCACACCCATCTGAAAGTGATTTTCACGTTGATAACCAGCTGTTTTCAATATGCCTTTCACAGCAGAACTCATGCGGTGAAGCTGTATTTTACATTTCTTCTAGCTTGAACTTGCACAAGACCCCCTAAGACGCAATGTTAAAAATCTGCAATCTATACACATGTGAAAGTGAAATCAAGAGTTGAAAAATTTTTTTTGAAGACTTTTTCAGCAGACTTTAATAATTTAAACTGCACAGCAGCACACTTTCTGGAATGAAATCATCACAAAAATCCTTTTGGAGGTTTTTTCTTAGATTGAACTCGTTGTTGTCATTGACAGCCATAAATTTCGAGAAGCCCCTCGCAAGAAAACTCCGTGAAGAAATACTGAAGTGCTTCTCATGGGACGTCAGCTTTGACATAACCAATGACGACAGGGAACCTCTCTTTCCTGGGCCCTATTCAAAATGCGCACTGCAGGGAATTTCCTGAGGAACACATACCACTGCAGCATTTGCACATTTCTCACGCATTTCCGATGATGTGACAACATAAATAAATGTACAGTATACTACAGAACATATAAAGCCTCACATAGAGAGTGTTTCTTCTGCAATATGCCCAACAAAAAGAGAGGGGGGGGGGTACATCATACCATGAATACCCTCTGCTTCCTCTTGATTCATACACAGTACACACTTGAATGAATATCAACTCAATTCCCCATGAATTTAATCTATACTCATACTTGTTACAACATAAAAAATAAATAAACTCTTTTCGCAAAGGCATATAGGACAGCACTTATCAACCAGTAATTTAGAGAATTGTGTAAAGCGAGATGCATTGTTGCCTTTTCGTCACCACATTACTCAGGCTTGGCAACACGTGCACTTCTTTTCCAGTATGACATGGAAACCAGAAGTCACAGCAGAAGGAGGAGAACAACAGAACCTGATCCATGTCAACATTGCTGCAGCACAGGCAGAAAAACCTCAGGACTCCCAGTATCCCATTTCACACACCAGTTTTATTTTTAATTCGTCCACAAAGATACTGCACAGAAAAGCTGTCAGGATTGCTCAGAGCACACTCTTTAAAAGAAGTGTTTACATGCTGTGTTCAGTACTGAATGCTGCTGGAAAACAAATGGTGCGTGTGGCCATTAAAAAATAAATAAAAAACCTTTGGCTCTGAACCAATAAACCACAAGAGAAAAACACATGTGTCACAGCTCACCTATGATGTACATGGAGCCTGCAACAGTGGTGCCAAGGTAGAAAAGAATGCCCACAGCACCACCAAACTCGGGACCCAGGGCCCTGGAGATCATGTAATAACTGCCACCAGCTGGTATGACTCCATTGGTGGCAATGGCACTCATGGACACACTGGTCAGCAGGGTGGTGCAACAGCATATAAACACCACCAAGAAGGCCAGAAACACTCCAGCTGTTCCAACAATCCAAGACAATCTAAAAGCAACAACATATTGATGTGTTGGACATTCACTTTCAAAATCTTACCCACTGTTGTCAATTTAAAACCTACTGGGAACAATGAAACATAAAGTAGTTGGTTATATACAGAGGTGAAAATTCACATTATGATGACAATGTCCTATTGGCAATCATGAAGCAATCTATGATGTTGACCTTACTAAATTTTTTTTTTCAATACCGTTGGCAAGTTTTTTGGAACAAAAATGTTTAAACCCTAAACTATTCAATTGGTCATGCATTTTTCAATTATGCATCTTCAAGTTTTCTATATACTAAAGTAACTGCCAAAAATGTCTCCATTTTGTGCCAGTTTTATTCTTGGTATTTTGTTTGCACCATGATGAATATCACACGGCATGAAAAGAAATTGCACCAGTCTCTTAATCACAATAGACAATGAAAGATAAGTGCCAAACTTCTGTTTTCTGAAATCTTCAAAACTCTCTTTTCGAAAAATTGCAAAACGCAAATTCAGTTTGTCATCTTATGCGTTTAAGTGTGTCCCAAAACACATTGATAATACCCTGTTCTTGCTGTAATTCTTTGCAATGTACTTTTGCAAGCCTGGCTAACAGCAGTCCTGCTCAACAGACCAACTTTTTAATGTGTCTGGTCACCGGTACCTGGTCAACTGCCAGTTGGTCAAATCACAGTTGCGCACCCACCAGCCATCAAGCGCCAGTTGGTCCAACTGCCAGCCAGGGCAGTCCTTGGTATTGCCAATCCCCAGCCCACCAAACTGCGGTTTGGTCACCTGATTGTAGGGGCGCCAGAACAATTGGGCAACAAGAATCATGCTGATTCTTTCCAGAATTTGGTGAGCAGAATGGTATCCTACCACAGATTATTATTTTTTTTTTACAAAATGTCATCTTATAAAAATTATCACAAAAAGAAAAAACCCATCAAACCCAACCTAACCTAACCTAACATATCCTAACCCAACCTAATCTAATCTAACCTAATCTAATCTAATCTAATCTAATCTAATCTAATCTAACCTAATCTAACCTAATCTAACCTAACCTAATCTAACCTAACCTAATCTAACCTAATCCAATCCAACCTAACCTAACCTAACCTAACCTAACCTAATCTAACCTAATCTAACCTAATCTAACCTAATCTAACCTAATCTAACCTAATCTAACCTAATCTAACCTAATCTAACCTAATCTAACCTAATCTAACCTAATCTAACCTAACCTAACCTAACCTAACCTAACCTAACCTAACCTAACCTAAAACTAACATAACCTAAACTAACATAACCTAAACTAACGTAACATAAACTGACCTAACATAACCTAAAATTCCTGAAATTTTGAGAAAAAAAATCTGCGTGGTAGGATACCATTCTGCTCACCAAATTCTGGAAAAAATCAGCATGATTCTAGTCACCCAATTGTTTGGGTGCCTCAACAATTGGGTGACTGGACTTTGGTTTGGTGGGCTGGGGATTGGCAAGGCCAAGGGCTGACCTGGCTGGCAGTTGGACCAACCGGCGCTTGATGGCTGGCGGGTGCGCAACTGTGATTTGACCACCTGGCAGCTGACCAGACACGCTGGTCACCAGTCACTTACCTTTTGTCTACCCTGGTTCCATTCCTGTTGCTTGCAGTCATGTACCTTCCTTGCACAAATCATCAAATCTATAAAGGAGTGTCTGAATAATCTTTCTGTATTCATTGCTAGTCTGGGCTTGTGTACGCTTCACGGAGAAATATATATTGGCACTTACAAAAAGAGAAGTCTTATCATCTTCAGGTTGCCCCAACCATAAGAGGGTTGATACTTCTTGCTTAGATTGTCCAAACAGGTAATATTAGAGCAGAAAAAGTTTTAATGCGGTTTACTTTATTTTCAGCAGTTCTGACAAATTTGGATAACAAGTTTCTATCAATGACTACAAGACTTGATCCAAGAAAATATTTCTTCAAAAGTTGAGTGAAATTATGTCGAAAAACTGCCTGTGCATTTCATTCAGAAAACCGAGATTCAGATTAACGAGCATCAGCCATATACACAGTACTTGACTCTCACTGAAAAAAAGATAATTCCCACTTCATCGGGTATATCTTTAAAAAAAAAAAAAAGGCGTACCAATTCAAATACTCAAACTTGCACCTCAAATAACTTATAAAAACGAAACTATAATTGCAATACTTTTCAAGATGAGTTCGAAGCATGATTTTAAATGAATATAAAAGTAAAACCCCAACGCAAATAAAAATGTGAAAAGGATCATTAGGCCACTTGTTCCTCCTTCACTCATATTTTTATTTTCTAGTGAGATACATTGCAAAGTATTTTCAATTTAAAAATTTAATATTTGATTTGTGTCATACATTCGTTAAAAAAAAAATTCGAATGAACACATGAGTTTGAAACAATTAAAAACGGACCATGTTCCAGGTCAGAAGCACTGGAACGCTGTGAACTGCCAAATCTTCTAGGAGGGGGATCCGGATCCTCTTGGACGGACTCTGATTTGGTCACTTTGAACCGCCCTTCCGACATTTCCTTCAACTTTTTCCGAAACGACATTTGTGCCTGTTTCGCATTGCCAAAAAAAAATGAAGAAATGGCCTCATATCAATACAGAAGGAAAAAAAAAAAACCTCCTTCAAAATTTTCTTCTCGCAACAACAGAAAAAAAAAAAAAAAAGAGGGATAGGTAATGATGATTAGCCGAGACCGACAGAGATAATCAACTCCATCACATGTCTGTCTGTCTGTCTGTCTGTCTATCTATCTATCACACAGTGTTACACAGCAAGAATAACAAGTTTATCGATGTTATAAATTTTTCCTCGTTCTCCATCTCTTCCGAGGACTGACTTGTCACGTCCATCAGATGGAAGAGGAAACTGACACCGACATCGTCACGCATTGTATGAGAAATCGCGGGAGAGAAACAATAATCATAATAATAACAATAAATAAAAAAAAAAGTCGTCACGCAAACTGTCACACACCGTCGACGTTTTTCTTCCCGCATGTATAAAATCCTACCCGACACCGAAATCGAGAACCCACGAAAAAACAAGTGTGTCTTCCTTATTCTCCCGACATCGAAATCATACGCTGTCTTCCACCTTCGGAGAAATATATATACAAGTATACAGTACAGTCCATCAGTAAAGGTATATGTATATACAATATATACAGGCAATGTTCCCTTTCCTGGGCTCCCGTTCCAAAAGCGTCGGCCAACGCAAATTTGCATATGAAAATTACATTCGACACCAGCTTCTCGAGAACAAACATTGTTTATATTTTCATTAGATTATGTTTTTCCAGAGTTGTCGGTGCCAAGCAAGAACACACACTCACTGCAGGAGAGAGAAATTTAATAAAATTTCGCCCGGAGGTGGTCAGAGAAAAAAAAATAAACACTTGTTGCGTAAAAACAAAGTTTACGTATTTATAAAACACATAATGAAAGAAGAGAACTGAATCTAAAGGGATTTCATTTTTCAAAATATTTAATTGCACGAGGGTTGTCCCAGTTGGACACGGCTTCTGATACTTTAAAAGGACATCAGGATACTTATAGAGTGGGAAAAAAATCTTTTCTTTTACGATTTCCCGCATAATGATAAATTATAATTTCCCAGTTACTGCCAGGGTTCACCATTTAGCAGGCTGCTAAAAATCTGTCAGGCCAGCTAAAAAAAAAATAATTTTGCTTCAGCCATTATCTAAAAGTTAAAAAAAATATGGATAAAACGGAAAAAAAATTCAAGTTTAGCAGGTGTCGTAAACTTTCAGCACCCTGACATAAGTGAACAACTCGGGCTGTAACTGGAAATTTTTCGCTCCTCATCATGCAGTAAATTGTAAAACTTCGATAAAATAAAAAAATCCCCGAAGCTTAAATCATCATGATTTTTTTTTTTGACAATCACATCTACTCTATAAAAAATGTCAGAGGCCAATCGGAACAACCCTCATAAATTATAGTCTAATCTCTTCAAATCAAAATTCAAAGGAACCGCATTAAAAAAAAATCGAATTCGGGAAGTTCTGAATTGGAAAATCGAGCAAACGTATGGGAGAAAAAGAAAGAAATTCAGGAAATTTTACTGGGTAATATTCCAGACTTAATTTATTCTTACATGACACGATTCTGAACTTGGGTATGCGTTCATTTGCCAAATTAGTCTTCCATATCCTTTCAAAATGCATCAAGTTAAAATTTTTATTGCTTTCCTGCTTCCTGCGTCAAAAAAATAATCGCCAAAAGGCCGCCAGAAAAAAAAAAGAGTTATGGATGTTTTAGGAGGAAATCCTTAGAGTTTTAGCNAAAAAAAAAAAAAGGCGTACCAATTCAAATACTCAAACTTGCACCTCAAATAACTTATAAAAACGAAACTATAATTGCAATACTTTTCAAGATGAGTTCGAAGCATGATTTTAAATGAATATAAAAGTAAAACCCCAACGCAAATAAAAATGTGAAAAGGATCATTAGGCCACTTGTTCCTCCTTCACTCATATTTTTATTTTCTAGTGAGATACATTGCAAAGTATTTTCAATTTAAAAATTTAATATTTGATTTGTGTCATACATTCGTTAAAAAAAAAATTCGAATGAACACATGAGTTTGAAACAATTAAAAACGGACCATGTTCCAGGTCAGAAGCACTGGAACGCTGTGAACTGCCAAATCTTCTAGGAGGGGGATCCGGATCCTCTTGGACGGACTCTGATTTGGTCACTTTGAACCGCCCTTCCGACATTTCCTTCAACTTTTTCCGAAACGACATTTGTGCCTGTTTCGCATTGCCAAAAAAAAATGAAGAAATGGCCTCATATCAATACAGAAGAAAAAAAAAAAAAAACCTCCTTCAAAATTTTCTTCTCGCAACAACAGCAAAACAAAAAAAAAAGAGGGATAGGTAATGATGATTAGCCGAGACCGACAGAGATAATCAACTCCATCACATGTCTGTCTGTCTGTCTGTCTGTCTATCTATCTATCAATCACACACAGTGTTACACAGCAAGAATAACAAGTTTATCGATGTTATAAATTTTTCCTCGTTCTCCATCTCTTCCGAGGACTGACTTGTCACGTCCATCAGATGGAAGAGGAAACTGACACCGACATCGTCACGCATTGTATGAGAAATCGCGGGAGAGAAACAATAATCATAATAATAACAATAAATAAAAAAAAAAGTCGTCACGCAAACTGTCACACACCGTCGACGTTTTTCTTCCCGCATGTATAAAATCCTACCCGACACCGAAATCGAGAACCCACGAAATAACAAGTGTGTCTTCCTTATTCTCCCGACATCGAAATCATACGCTGTCTTCCTCCTTCGGAAATATATATACAAGTATACAGTACATCAGTAAAGGTATACAGTATATACAATATATACAGGCAATGTTCCCTTTCCTGGGCTCCCGTTCCAAAAGCGTCGGCCAACCCAAATTTGCATATGAAAATTACATTCGACACCAGCTTCTCGAGAACAAACATTGTTTATATTTTCTTTAGATTATGTTTTTCCAGAGTTGTCGGTGCCAAGCAAGAACACACACTCACTGCAGGAGAGCGAAATTTAATAAAATTCCGCCTGGAGGTGGTCAGAGAAAAAAAATAAACACTTGTTGCGTAAAAAGAAAGTTTACGTATTTATAAAACACATAATGAAAGAAGAGAACTGAATCTAAAGGGATTTCTTTTTTTCAATTCAATTGTACGAGGGTTGTCCCAGTTGGACGCGGCTTCCGATACTTTATAAGGACATCAGGATACTTGTGAGAGTGGAAAAAAATATATTCTTTAACGATTTCCCGCATAATGATAAATTATAATTTTCCAGTTCCTGCCAGGGTTCACCATTTAGCAGGGTGCTAAAAGTCTGTCAGGCCAGCTAAAAAAATTATTTTTGTTTTAGCCATTATATAAAAGTAAAAAAAAAATAATATGGATAAAACGGAAAAAATTTTCAAGCTTAGCAGGTCTCGTAAACTTTCAGCACCCTGACATAAGTGGACACCCGTGCTGTAACTGAAAATTGTTCGCTCCTCATCATGCAGTAAATTGGAAAACTTCGATAAAATAAAAATCCCCGAAGCTTAAAACATCAAGGGCTATGTCATAATTTTTTTTGACAATCACATCAACTCTATAAAAAAATGTCAGAGGCCAATTGGAACAACCCTCATAAATTATAGTCTAATCTCTTCAAATCAAAATTCAAAGGAACCGCATTAAAAAAAATCGAATTCGGGAAGTTCTGAATTGGAAAATCGAGCAAACGTATGGGAGAAAAAGAAAGAAATTCAGGAAATTTTACTGGGTAATATTCCAGACTTAATTTATTCTTACATGACACGATTCTGAACTTGGGTATGCGTTCATTTGCCAAATTAGTCTTCCATATCCTTTCAAAATGCATCAAGTAAAAATTTTTATTGCTTTCCTGCTTCCGGCGTCAAAAAAATAATCGCCAAAAGGCCGCCAGAAAAAAAAAACGAGTTATGGATGTTTTAGGAGGAAATCCTTAGAGTTTTAGCGAGGTTTCTAATGCATTGTTTCTCAGGAAAAAAGTTGACATAGCAGGGTACAAGTTATTCTGGTTCATCCGTTTAACGATATACATCAAGACATTTGTTTCTGACAAGAATTGAAAAATAAAACCGAAAAATCTTGGCAATCATCCCAACGCGTTTTTCGGCGCCTTTGAAAAGAGCCAGGACAAATTGTCAAATTTGCAGGCCACATTCAAAACAGGAAAAAAATTGGCTGCACACACAAAAGGCAGGAAAACAGATTTAAAAGTATTGTACTGTACTGTAAAATAATAAAAAAAGACATGAGACACATGAAAATGAAAATTGTGTCACTGTCGAAAATAAAAAGGAAAAAAAAACTCTATGCTGGCCACGGTCCGTCTTTCACGATTATTATATTAGCTGATGAATTAGTCACAGGCAGAGAAAAAGTTTTTGAAAAATAAAATAAAAATAAAAAAACAGCACAGGTATCCATTACAAAAATCTCGCCGCTGGAATTTTGCCAGGATTTTCTCTCTTATTGTTGAACAAACAGTACTCCTGCAACCTGTTCGACAATCTCTGCTAAAACATTTCACACACTCCTGCATCATTCTCACCCGTGTTTCCACAACAACACTTTGCCGTTTTTTGAGAGATTCGACCCAAGAGGAGTTGTGACAAAGTACCCCCGTAAACACATGGTGCAATATTCCCTCCATTATTTTATTTTTATTTTTACTCCTTTTTGGTCGCCTTTACCCCCTGGTGTTCCAAATAATAAACGACCCTTTCCTGGCCGTAATCCTCTTTTTCTCCGAAACAATCATTCAGGGGACAAAAGAAACATCCTGAATTTTTTTTGCTGAAATTTTTAGAATAGTCTTGCATTGAGGAGACACGGTTGAGGGAAAGATCCACACGATTCCAGACTACAATGAATTATGTACATACTGTATAACCCCCTTCAAAGTTGAGCAGCATCGAAAGGAATTTCGCTAAAGTCGGGAAATAACGACAAACGACCTGGTCCTTGATATTTTCAAAGATAGAATGCAAATCTTTTCATGAAGTTGGGTAACTCATGCGTTATTTCCGCGAATAATAACGAGGGTTGCTCAAAAAGTCTCGTCATCAAACCACGAAAAAAACATGAGCACCATAATACTAGAAACATTAAAAGTAACTCAATTCACTTCTTTTATTTTCTGTTTTCAAGTCTCAAATTTTCAATTTCCAGAATTCATATTCAACACAAAAATTTAGTGAAAAAAAAAACAGTTGAAAAAAATTCCATTTAGTAATATCGCGATCATTCCCAAAAATCAAACGCTGTCAAATTCAATTATTCTTCAAGTTTTCATCCGATGTTGAACTGCGCAAAAAATACATGACTGAATAATCCCAAATCAAGTTATGGAATTAAAGGATTCTCTCAAGAATGACTTACTCAAAAATATACAGGTATACCCCCATCAAAATTTAAAAAACCTCCTTTTCTGGAATTTTTCATTTTTGGATTTAAAATGGTCACGTTCATTGATTTGTACACGGATTTATAACTTTCGAAAGCTCGAGATAAGATTGCACTTATTTGGGCCTCTTATTTCAACCTGAAAGCATGCAGAAATTTGATCCGGAAAATGGATTTGAATTACATGCTCTTCCGAATTTTCAAAGCCGTGTTTTTCTCCGCATGCCTTAGACAAAATGTTCAAGAAACATGAATGAAAAGCAATCGATTCAAACGCTCGAATTCGAATTTATATCGTTTGTAATTTTTTTGGAAGCTTTCCTGTTTGGTCCGAAAATTTCTCAGCTCCTGCTGCACAAAAATGCCTTGTTGTAACTTTTATTCACATGTACTCTAAAAAAAAGATTTCAAAAATACATTCGCAAAAATCTGGCAGAGATGTTGTCGGACATCCGAGAGCAAAGATGGTAAACAAGAGACAACACGAGTAAATGCGAAAACTTTCGTCGTACCCTTTTCTATGGGGTCCTACACAAACTTGGCTGGGGTCAAATGAGCGCCACGTTCAACAGACAAAAAAAATGCATCTATTTCTTCGCCATTCCGTTAAAAAAAAACACACTGCAAGTCAGCATTCTTCAGTCACTCATATGAAAAAAAAAGAGTAGAAAATGTATTGGAAGTAAGCGTGAGTAAAAAATTACGATTTACAAACTTCAAAGAAGCTGCCTCGCGTCATGCAAAAAAAAATTGGCAAAATACAGTATCCACATACACGCTCAGTTTGAAAGTCATACAAAGTCAGTACTAGATTTTCACTTTTTTCGTTTCTACCTCCAGTCAAGGATGAGTGGAATCCAAAAATAAACACGAGTCATGCAAATGGTGCTCATTATATTTTTAAAAAAAATTAATCATAGCATGAGCTTTTTTCAGTCGCAGCTTCATGACCAACGATTCAAAATTTGATCAAATTTACACGAAACTCAAAACTAAATACTGTAGCTCTAGGAAAAAAAATGACGCCGAAGAAAAATCCTCGCAAATAAATTAAGCAAAATACAGCGCTACACAGAATGAACCTAAAAAAAAAAAACGGATGAAAATTTTAGAATTAAAAATGAGGTTCACAAAACTAACGCAAAAATGCGCGACTAGATGACTAAATTCGAAACAAATTACGGTAGTTTATAATAGATTCACTTCCATTCTTTAGGCAGAAATGAACAGAACTCTTCGATTGATAATTTCATGAGCCATGATAAATTTTTCCGTTGTGTTTTTTTTTCTCGTATTTTCAAAACGGTTCTCTGAATTTCTGCAAGATTATTAGCAGCAAGCTTCAAGTTTTGCGTGGTTCACAAAGATTAGAGCGATTCTAAAATATGAGAAATTGATTTGAATTAAACCTCAGCTCACTTGGCTTCAAATACTGTAAAATAAACCGTAATTTTTTTCAATTTTTTCACATGACAAAAATCGGTCGCTGTATCTTTATTCCTAATTCAAAATCTCGAGCAAAGGCAAACTTTTCATTTTTTTTCTTCAGCAGCACTATATTCGTCTCATCATGACGCCAAATAAGCAAATAAGGTTTCACGTCAAAGACATATTAGAAAGTAAGTGCTTTCATCTGTTTTCCACTGTACCGTACATACTCTGCACTATAAACCAGCAGAGAAGAGGACAACGAGTGCTGGTTGGTAGTTAAAAGGTTTTNCACAGGTATCCATTACAAAAATCTCGCCGCTGGAATTTTGCCAGGATTTTCTCTCTTATTGTTGAACAAACAGTACTCCTGCAACCTGTTCGACAATCTCTGCTAAAACATTTCACACACTCCTGCATCATTCTCACCCGTGTTTCCACAACAACACTTTGCCGTTTTTTGAGAGATTCGACCCAAGAGGAGTTGTGACAAAGTACCCCCGCAAATACATGGTGCAATATTCCCTCCATTATTTTATTTTTATTTTTACTCCTTTTTGGTCGCCTTTACCCCCTGGTGTTCCAAATAATAAACGACCCTTTCCTGACCGTAATCCTCTTTTTCTCCGAAACAATCATTCAGGGGACAAAAGAAACATCCTGAATTTTTTTTGCTGAAATTTTTAGAATAGTCTTGCATTGAGGAGACACGGTTGACGAGGGAAAGATCCACACGATTCCAGACTACAATGAATTATGTACATACTGTATAACCCCCTTCAAAGTTGAGTAGCATCGAAAGGAATTTCGCTAAAGTCGGGAAATAACGACAAACGACCTGGTCCTTGATATTTTCAAGGATAGAATGCAAATCTTTTCATGAAGTTGCGTAACTCATGCGTTATTTCCGCGAATAATAACGAGGGTTGTTCAAAAAGTCTCGCCATCAAACCACGGAAAAAACATGAGCGCTATAATACTAGAATTAAAAGTCACTCAATTCACTTCTTCTATTTTCTGTTTTCAAGTCTCAAATTTTCAATTTCCAGAATCCATATTCAACACAAAAATTTAGTGAAAAAAGAACAGTTGAAAAAAATTCCATTTAGTAATATCGCGATCATTCCCAAAAATCAAACGCTGTCAAATTCAATTATTCTTCAAATTTTCATCCAATGTTGAACTGCGCAAAAAATACATGACTGAATAATCCCAAATCAAGTTATGGAATTAAAGGATTCTCTCAAGAATGACTTACTCAAAAATATACAGGTTATACCCCCATCAAAATTTAAAAAACCTCCTTTTCTGGAATTTTTCATTTTTGGATTTAAAATGGTCACGTTCATTGATTTGTACACGGATTTATAACTTTCGAAAGGTCGACATAAGATTGCACTAATTTGGGCCGCTTTATTTCGGCCTGAAAGCATGCAGAAATTTGATCCGGAAAATGACTTTGAATTACATGCTCTTCCGAATTTTCAAAGCCGTGTTTTTCTCCGCATGCCTTGGACAAAATGTTCAAGAAACATGAATGAAAAGCAATCGATTCAAACGCTCGAATTCAAATTTATATCGTTTGTAATTTTTTTGGAAGCTGTCCTGTTTGGTCCAAAAATTTCTCAGCTCCTGCTGCCCAAAAATGCGTTAGAGTAACTTTCAACAGTCGACTGATATGTAGTTTTTAAAGAGAGGATTTCAAAATATACATTCGCAAAAATCTGGCAGAGATGTTGTCGGATATCCGAGAGTAAACATGGTGAACAAGAGACAACACGCGTAAATGCGAAAAGTTTCGTCGTGCCCTTTTCTATGGGGTCCTACACAAACTTGGCTGGGGTCAAATGAGCGCCACGTTCAACTCGACAGATTCTTATAATTGACTCGGACAAAAAAAAACATTTATTTCTTCGCCATTCCGTTAAAAAAAACACACTGCAAGTCAACATTCTTCAGTCACTCCTATGAAAAAAAAAGAGTAGAAAATGTATGGGAAGTAAACGTCAGTAAAAAATTACGATTTACAAACTTCAAAGAAGCTGCCTCGCGTCATGCAAAAAAAATTGGCAAAATACAGTATCCACATACACGCTCAGTTTGAAAGTCATACAAAGTCAGTACTAGATTTTCAATTTTTTCGTTCCTACCTCCAGTCAAGGATGAGTGGAATCCAAAAATAAACAAGAGTCATGCATATGGTGCTCATAATGCTTGTATTTAAAAAAAATCATAGCACGAGCTTTTTTGAGTCGCAGTTTCATGACCAACGATTCGAAAATCGATCACATTTACACGAAACTCAGAACTAAATACTGTAGCTCTAGGAAAAAAAAAATGACGCCGAAGAAAAATCCTCGCAAATATATTAAGCAAAATACGCCGCTACACAGAAGAAACCTAAAAAAACGGATGAAAATTTTAGAATAAAAAATTACGGACGGTTCACGAAACTAACGCAAAAATGCGCGAATCGTCGACTAAATTCGAAAAAAATTAGTTTATAATAGATTCACTTCCATTATTTAGGCAGAAATGAACAGAACTCTTCGGTCGATAATTTCATGAGCCATGATAAATTTTTCCGTTGTGTTTTTTTTTCGCGTATTTTCAAAACGGTTCTCTGAATTTCTGCAAGATTATTAGCAGCAAGCTTCAGATTTTTGCATGATTCACAAAGATAGGAGCGATTCTAAAATGAGAGAAATTGATCCGAATTAAACCTCAGCTCACTTGGTTTCAAACGCTGTAAAATAAATTATTATTTTTTATTTCACAGGACAAAAAATCGGTCGCTGTATCTTTATTCCTAATTCAAAATCTCCAGCAAAGGCAAACTTTTCTTTTTTTTTCTAAAGCAGAACTAAATTCATCTCATTATGACGCAAAAGATGCAAATATGGTTTCACGTCAAAGACATATTAGAAAGTAAGTGCTTTCATCTGTTTTCCACTGTACCGTACATACTCTGCACTATAAACCAGCAGAGAAGAGGACAACGAGTGCTGGTTGGTAGTTAAAAGGTTTTCCTCTGAAACAAGACCTCGTTTGTGAATTGAAAGGTCAGCGTGTCTTTCACACGTGTGCCAAACATATCGCTAGACGTACTCGCCGTGAATGAGGTTTCGAATATTTATTTTCATCTTTTCCTACACAGGGTGGACTCCCGAAAAATTTGAAACTAATTGACGAAATATTTCACAAGTCGGGAACAAATTCAAATTATTGAGACTGGTTAGTCCAGCAAGTCAAGTTCAATTGCGTGTCTGAGTCGTCCATCTATTTCATATTCACGAATTACATCATCGTATTTTTATGCTTGGTTTCTGCATAAAATCTGCCTTCCCTGAAATTCGCGATCAACCTGCAAATGCGTCGAGTATTTTTGAAACATTAATTGGACGCTAATTCTCGTCCCCAAAAAAATAATAATTTTATTTCCGTCAAAAATCAAACGGAATCCGCGGTAAAAAAAAAAATTTCAACAGGCCAAAGTGGATTATAGATAAGAGAACCTTAATCGACATTGAAAATTTCAGTATCTTATGAGGAACTGACTCATTCGAGCTGATCCACCAATTTTGCGATTAAAATGTGCATGCGTCATCATAAACTAACTCATTGTTTTCAATAAACTTACTCATGCTGAAGGAAAGACTCATTCCATATGATTTATGGTCGGAATTCCCTCGAGAACTGCATTTTTAAAACATTTTTAAAAAGAATTCCGTATCTGTTTTTCGATTCAATGCCAAATGCCAAAAAAAGTTAATCATATCCAAAATCTCAAAAAGAAACACACAGAAAAATTAGAACCCCAGGAATTATCCTTCCACGCCAAAATTCATTTTTTACGAAACATTATTTTTGAATGCTTTGCAGACATATATGAAAGAAAGGAAAAATCAGTCAAAAGAAAACGAATCCAACTTGCATATTCACGTCCAAATAATAGACATAAATTTGAACATCAACCATTTTGAAGAATTAATCGTTACTTTGAAACGAAATTGCTGGAAATTATCCTTTTTTCTCTCTCTCTCCCTCTCTTTTGCGACACCCTGTATTCCGAGCAGATAGCAGCCAGACACGGCGTTCACGTTTTGAACACGAGCCAAGACTTGTGCGAAAACCTTGACCCGACATGAGGAATCACTTCTTCTCTCCCCATCAATTTGACCTGCTTTTACTTCTCATGACCCGGAACGAGTAATGAACGAACGAAAGGCAAGAAAATTTAAGACCCTATTCACTAAACAGCTTGTTTCTTCTTTTCTTTATTTTTTCCCCGCTCCCCAAATAGAGCTCAAATTTGAAATACGTTGCTTTTCAACTCAGAAATGGCGAGGGAAAATCCTACAGTGGACACACTTTAAAAAAAAATAAAAAAGAGAATGCTAAATACAGACGAGTCAATTAAAAGTTACGGTTTCGCTCCCAAAAATTAAAAAAAATAAATAAAAAACTATAACGAGAAATGAAACCATTCGTGCGAAACCCGTGCAAAATTTACGAGCGGCTGCTTGATTCTTTTCTTCTACCCCGTGCAAAATTCGAAGTGTGTTACATACATACAAGTGCATATATTCGTTCTACCAGCCACTTCCGTTCCGGAAGTCATTCGGAAGTAACAGAGCATTTGCAGAGCAGTGGTGGAAATAAATCTAGATAACCCCGTGGGACCCACCGGAAAAGTCAAGATTAAAACCCCCCCAGAGGGGTATAAAAGAAAAAAACAAGAAAATAAGAGCAACCCCCCTTTTCCAAGAGAGGATCAGCCGTCTGACGCGTGGAAGCAAATCCAGGATCTTTCCATCTTCCCACTCGGAGCAAAAGCAGGAGATCCCCAGCAAAGATCCCTTCACATTTTCTTCTGGAAAAGTGAGACAGAAGGGGGTTTTGGATTCATTTTCCCCCCAACCCACCCGAGTGCATGTGTGTGTGTGTCTGTGTGAGCATAAAGAGAACCGCTCACTTAGGGTCCAATTGACACCCAGGAAGCCAAAAAGGAAAACGTCACTCACACAAAAAAAAAAAAGACTAAAATCCGGATGGAAAACGGGGGGTTGGGGGTAGAGACAAAATGTGGGACGAAATCGACCAAGCTCGGGTCATGCTAGTATTCGATCAAGCCAAAAGAACCCCGGGCTCTCGAAAACTATCAGAAACACCAGCAGCAAGGAAAAATATCAAATACTTACGACTTTCCCCACGTCTCTGGATTGCAATCAAACCACTGTTTAGGTAATGGAAACTTGTACTTCTTTTTTTCTCGTATTGCAGGCCCACAAATCATGTTCGGCAATTTTACAACCCTGGTTTCACGCCATTAAATCGACACCAGTGTCTCCAGTCTGATATGTAAGCTCTAACCTGTAGAAGATGGGGGAGGGTTAAAAAAGAACTGCCTTGTCATCATGGGGCATGTTTCGCGTGCTTAAATTTTTGCACACAAACCAAGTTCGCTAGGGTTTTACAAATAAGTCAAGAAGGTTCAAAAATAATTTCTCGCAAAAATATACAGAAAAATTGGACTTGATTATTTCAAAGAAAACCCGGTACTTTCCTGTTATCTCAGTACCTCATTCTTAGACCCCACTACCATCCAGACAAATCTTTAGGACAAGTTCATAATCACAATGACCTACCAGAAACAGTGAATTTTATTTTTCCGCATTCTGCTGAAACTGATTTTGGGAGGCAGTTAGGTAAAGTTAGGTTAGGTCAGGTTATGATAGTTAAAAATATCTTTTAATTAACATAACCTGACCTAACCAAACTTTACCTAACCGCCTCCCAAAATCAGTTTCAGTAGAAACCCAAAGAAAGCAGAAACTTAGGGAAGGTACAGAGATAACAGGAAAGTAGGTACTGAGATAACAGGAAAGTAGGTACTGAGATAACAGGAAAGTTCCAAAAACCCCCCCAACTGGAACCTCCAGAGACACATGGAAGGGAATATTGTCAAACTCAAGACTGCCAGTGACATCTACCCACGTGGAAATAATATGGAATATTGATGGGACAATGTTTTAAAAATTAATACTGCTAGCACTACATTTCAAAACTTGATGCACATGTGTCCATTCCTTCAATCAGGCAATTTATTCCAAATCGGCATTTACTCCATTTAAGATTTGAGTTTTCCAAACATTTAAAAAGCAAAAATTAAAAAATTAAACAAGAGGAACTCAACTCACCACCATCAAGTGACGTTTCAATGTGGGTCCCAAAGTTGTGCCAACCTGCTTCCTTCAACCATCACCAGCATTGAATTGCAGCGCTGAAACTGTCCTGAAATCTGCATCTACACAAGACACAACAACTACTTTTGAATGGAAAACAAAACTCGAGTCGAAAAATACACCTGCGGAAAATAAGCACTCAGCTGTGTCTCTAGTAACAACTAACAACTCATAGTAAAAAAAGGGAAGGAAATGAAGAAAACACCATGTTTTTGAATCAACAAACTCGGTTTTCTTTTCCCTCTTCGTTCGCCAGTGGAAACATCGATGCTCAACATTGTTTTTTTTTCCTCTTCCAAAATTCGTCAAAAAGGTCATCAGGAGACACAAACCCTAAAATCCTACTCACGAACTCTTCCTGAAAGACTGCCTCATTACGCGAACGAACGAAAAAAAAAATCAACTAACCGCCAAAAAAAGATAAAATAAAACTTAAAGCTCAGTGAGTCCACGAAAAACAATTGAAAAACAAAAACAACACAAAAAAAAACGTATCTTAATTCTCAATTTGCGCCTTTCGCTGCAACTTTCCAACTGAAAATAGCAGAAGAAAAAGAGCCACCTGTTAGGCAAAAGAATCGTCGTTTTTGCCTATGCTAAACAAGGCAGTGTTTTGGTTTTCTTTCCCGCCGCTTCTCTTAGGAAGTCTCTCCCTCTCTTTTTTTGTGCTAAAAAAAGGAAAAACCTAAAACATGGTCAGGAATGGTTGATTAGTAACTTCGGTTTTCTTTTCTTTTTTTCTTCTTTGGAGTACAAAACACCACGTGTTCTTTCTTCTTTTTTTTGCGGTAACCTTTTCATCAGAAGCACGATTCTTCCTCAATGTGATTCCCTCAACTTGCTTCTTCTTCTTTTTTTTAATTCTGCTGAAAATGATGTGAGCAAAACGTTGAGCTGAAAACTGGGGACGAACCTAAAGCAACTCAAGTGCCAAAAAATGGAAATCAGCAACAGAAAATTGACGACTCGTTGATATAAGGATTGTCGCTAAAAACACACACACACACACACTCGCTCTCGCAAATCGCATTTTCCTCGCGAGAAAAACCCAAAAAAAAAGAAAAACGCATCCGGTTTCCGAACACCGAGAAAAAGGCTTTTCCCCCTTTTTTTCTCTCGCTTTCGCTCTTCCGAAAAGTGCCAAAATCACAAAATTGCTTCGAGCCACGGAAGAAAATGACAAACTGCGCAACAGGACCGAAGCGCAATTTTTATTCTTTTCCTCAGTTAATCGGTAAACTCAGTTTTTTTCCCCTCCCCTTTTTCGTCTTCAACTCGTTTCTCATTCACACTCGAAATTAATTTTTGAGGGAGAAGAAAAAACATCAACTGAACTCTATCGTAAGTCGATTAGAAAACAACCAAAAAAACCTGGTTTTCGTCAGCGAATTCCTCGAAGCGCGTTTCAATACTTCTCGAAACAAAAAAGCAATGTTCAGTTTCTTCCGACGACAACGACAAAATTGACACAATATAATTTCACGCAGAAAAAAGAAAGAAAAAAGCCGCGTCAGTCATTCACTTACATTCACACAAGTGTTTTTCAAGCTCGTTATCACAAACATTGACCTACGACAACCTGCTTTCTTCCGCCGAAGCAACGAATGAACCCGAATGCTCAGCAACATCTACATTTCTTTCTGGTTTCCCCCTCTCTCTAGAAAACCAAACTAAAAAAAAAAACATCATTTGAAACATCACACTAAAAACAAAACAAAAAAACGCACGACGTTTTACACAGCCGAAACGTGTAAGAAAGTATACGTCTGTAAGTCGGTGAAAACGAGGAGTTTCTCACAAGTCTCGCGAAATCACCCACGAATGTTTTCTGCATAGTTGAAGAAAAAAAAAAACAACCACCTCTTTTCAGATTCGAATCAACTAATTTTCCCGTTTTAGGAGTACAATTTCACGCCAATTCCAACTACTACAAGTAGGTACAAAAATTAATTTTCTTTTCTCTTTTCGAACTTTCCCAATTTCTAGCTGAAGAACAAAAGCGACTGAAATATTTTTACATAACCTCTCTCAGTGATCAGAGAAAATTAATCGGGGACGAATCCAATGAATGAAGTTGAATAATTTTCAAAAACCTGGGGTGTGAAAATTCTACCGCCATTATATTTTTACAATGACTTCAATCCACAAAAAAAAGAACAGGAAAATCCGAAAAATATGTAAAACTCTTCCCCATCGTTGCATTTTTTTTATTTTTCTGGCGTATCATCCGAAGAAAAAAAATAAATAAATTGAAATTTGCTGGTAACTCGCACGACTTCTCAGAAACACCCCATCGTAAGTGTCCGTCATTAGTCGAGTTTGTATAAATGCGTAAATATTCACATGTAACGCGTTTTTTTTTCCGCGTTGGTCAAACCAAAAATGACAATTTCTTCCTCATTCGTGAAACTACTCCGATTTCGGATGTGATGCTTGGAATTGGTAACTTCCGGTTTTGGAAAACACAATGTTTTTCTTTTCTCTTTCCTTCCCACCTCATTCGCTGAAGATATGCGTTTTTTTCGCCTGAATTCTTTTTTGCGTACTTGCGGCGAAATTTCTGGACAAGGAATTTGCACTTCGATTATCGACCAACATTTTTAGCAACAATTTCGTAATCCCTTATTATCTAAAAATGCTATATTTTTCTCAATCGTCCTTGAGAGCTGAAAACTTTTTTTTTTGTCTCATGTTCTGGCAACATGGATCAAGAATTCTTTAAAAAAAGAACATTGGTCGTAAAAAGAAGGAAGAAGTTATTCTTCGAAACTTAATTTTGGCGTTTTCTTCTGAATGAATGCCCCAGAAAAAAGAAGAAAAAAAGTAAAGTAAAACTGAGTGAAACTGAGCCTAAATTGCGTAACGAAACTTGCGAAGTCATTAATTTTTGCACAAGCAAATACTGTACAAAGAAATGTTGGCTCCAGAGTGTTTATTTTGTACAGAACTAAAACTAATCCCTTCAAAACGAGAAACGGTTCAGCTGAAAAATAATGTTTTATAAATAGTCCCTTTACGTTGAATATACCCTTCGCCAGCCATTTCGCCGCAAGTGTCGCTTTCCATGTCCAACATTCGCACACGAAATAAGAAAAAAAAAACGTTGGAATAGAGAGAAAAAAAAATCCCCCGCAGAAAGGAAAAGATAATTAGCTGCATGATTGCGACAATGAAACCCTTTCCGGGCAAAAGGGTTTGATCGACCACGCAATCAACCAAATGGCTCCCTACTCTCTCTATCTCTCTATCTCTAGAGACGCAACTGCTGCAATTCGTATTTAAAAATGCTGATCCCGAGATTTTCTCCCATTTCGATGACGAAGCCAACGCAGCAGAAAAATGCACACACACAAAAAAACAACAACAAAAATACCGGGAAAACTGGTCGGGGCTTGAAAAATGCTGCAACTTGTTTTCTTTTTTTTTGTTGGCTGCCTCTCTTACTATATAAAAAAAAAACAGAAGCCAAATGTCACCCGACGATTTGAAGCCGTACCCCTTCTCTCATAAGAAAAAAAAACCTCCTCATATCCCTTATTGCCTATACAGTACAGTACAGCACAGAGGACAAAATGCCGAGAACGGGTCCGTCTCATTTATTGCTAACAAGGACTCGCTTTCGCAGCAGAGCAAATGATGCAAGGAATGAGTGCGTAATTTGTTTTACTTTTTCTTTCTGTCCTTGGCGTCTACATTTATATGCTGCTTCGAGCAATTCAGTTGAATCGCCAGCGGAAGAAGGAGTCGGATTCAATTTTCTCGGAAAGAATGCGTTAGCAAATCGCAGGCCATTCAATTTAATGGACACTCATTTTCCCTAGGGGGGAAAACAACAACAACAATGACAAAGAATTATTTCCAAATAAACGACTGTTTCTCGGGTGAGAAAATAAAACTCGCCTTCAAAATTATCCTTCCAATTTCTAAGCTTGAATCCTTCTTCAGAAAGAAGGTTCATAATTCATGTTACAGTGCACTATAAGGTTTTTCCCTTTTATCCATTCTGCTTCGTCGAGTTACATGAAAAAAACGATAGGATGAGATCATCCATCAGAAACTCCTCCGTGCGTCAACCTTATTTTTCTGAGATTTCCAACCGAGTTCCACCCAAAAACAAAAACAAAAAAAACAATAGAAATACCAAAGCATAAAAGGATACCACGAAAAGAAAGAAATTAAACCCATCTTAACCCCCCCCCCCCCGGATATAAACTCCGACCAATTAAATTCCCTCTCACTAAACCCGGATCAGTTAATCTTTTTGAGGGGAAGACACACACAAACAAAAAAAAAGAGATATGAAGAGCCTGAACGCTTTTATATCAGAAAGGCAGCGATTAAAAAATGAAGAGGAGAAGGTAATAATAATAATAATAATACAGTACACAGCAAGTGATGTACGCAAGAGGAAAAAAACAAAGAAAAAAAGAAGATGAAGAAGGAGAACAACAAGAGACACACCCCTCATTTGAAGACGGGATGAGTTTGGTTTGGTTTGGCTTCGTTTCGTTTCGTTTCGTTTCGTTTCGTTTCTCTTCTCATTTACGAGTAGATGGTGATGACCTCCCGACCGCCGCCTCGGACCAGCAACACCTTGTCCAGGCCCTCAGTCAGCACTTCGAGGAATTCCATGTAGTTGGCGTCCGAGTCGCCCTTGGCCGCCTTCGGGGGACTCGGCAAGTTGATCACCACCAACTTGGCGTCGTGGCTCCGGTTCACGATGACCTCGTTCAACCTGACGGCCGTGTGCATCCGACGCACGTTCGCCTCCGTCGGCTTCAACTGGAGCAAGTGGCCAAAGCTTTCCTTGGCCGACGACGACGCCGCGGACTTGACGGACCCGTCGCGAGACAGGCCAGAACTGGCCGTCGTGCCGTGGTCCTGGTCACCGGCACCAAAACCACCTTCTTCAAAATCGTCGTCGTCGTCGACGGCGACGTTCTTCTCTGGGACCTTCTTTTCCTCCACCACCACCGCCTCCTCCTCTTCTTCCTCTTCCTGGTTCTGGTTTCGGGCCACATCCGCGTCGTCTGCATCGCCCATATTCCTTCTCTTCTCCTTTTGCTGTTGGTCCTCTTCTTCCTCGGCGAAACGCACCTGTCAACAAACAAAAGAAAAAAATAATCGTAAGTCCATAATCAACGCCCACATTATTTCAGCTTTCTCCTCCTCCTCCTCCTCCTGATCATCATCAAATACAGTATTCCTTATCCACATTTTTTAAAAACCTCCAACACATTTCCGATGAATTGGGATTGCGCAGAGAAACTCTCACCAGAAATTCAACGAACATTTAAAAATGATGATTCTCTTAATTTTTTGTATTCTCGCCGCAGTTTTTTGAAGACATCCATCTCTTTTTGTTGCACTAAATGCAACTACTTCAACAAGTGTTCTCAATTACAAGTTTATAACATGCGCTTTAAAAATTAAAAATATGAATCAAATACAGTAGTGTGCTAATTCTGAGGATTCCCGCTCTCCAGCATTTTTTTTTTAGGAAAATATTCAGCAAAGGAAACAAATGGCGAATTCGTTCTGCATTCCTATGTGAAAAATGTTTTAAAATTAGAGCACACCTCAAGACATGCATCGTTAGATCTAGAATACGATTAAGGAAACAAACATGCCCCTTATTTCTCAACAGGATTCCAAAATAAAATCGCTAGACGTCATGCTGCAGATTGCTAAAAAAAAAGCCTGCACAATGGAACACATACACAGTACGAAAAATACAATAATCATTGAGGTGAAATGTTTCGTTTTCTCTGCGTAAAAATCAGGGATACAATTTCCGTCACATCATCACAGAAACAAAAATTTATTTTTTTTATAAAACGGCGGGAATTAAATTTCGACGTTGGTTTCCTTGAAATCAAATCAAACCCATCTCCCATCAAACGTTCTCTCCGAAAATACAGTACTGAACCGTGCGCCACTAAACTTTATTCAGGCATTTTAGTGTTTTGACTTGATCGACATTGACAAGACAAACAAACAAAGCCCCGTCATATGCATTTTCTCATTTCCTTTTTTTTCTTTTTTCTTCTCTCGGGCCCACCCCGTATATACAGTAGTAGAAGAACCCAACCCTAACGAGCTATTGATTCAAGACTCGAGAGTCCCCCAGCAGCAAGCAAACGAACCACTTCTTCCGCTTCCTGGTAGTGAAGCAAAAGGCACTAAAACGCCCCTCCCATTTATTCCCCCGAGAAGAGAGAAAGAAAAAAACCACAGGAAGAGAAAGAAAAGAATTGCCCCGATACATTATATACGACCAAGTCCAAGTCCTGTTCCAAGAAAACCTGAAATCCGCAGATTTTTCACCACGGCTCTCTTTGTCCTGTCCTGTCATCAACTTGAGAGACAGAGAGAGAGAGAGCTCCCGGTTATTATTTTTTATTTTAGTGGGCAAAAAAATACTACAAGCGACTCATTTCAAAATGGATTCAATTTTTTGATGATTTCACACTCTCAGCAGCATGGTAAAAAAAAATCAAAATAAAATAAACCCAGGGAAATTTCAATGACTCGAAAGGTTATCCGCACACTGGCAGCCCTGAAGCCCTAAAAATAAATGGCCTAACCCGAGAATATCTAACCACAAGAGTCAGGTCGAATCGATAATCATGCATTTCTAAACCTTCGTCTAACGAACAAGTACACAGTATTACTGCGCAGACACCCGCAGCGTATATTTTATCCACGCTTAATAACCAAAGTTGAATAAAACTAGGTCAGCAAACATAAATTTGCAACTGGGGGAAAACACCCCTCAACAAACAGTGACCTTACTTCATATAAATCCGGTTTCATGGCTTCGAGGCCGTTGATGCAGAAATTGCAACGATTTTTTTTCTCTTGCCTCGAAACTATTGTACAAAATTACAGTAAGGTATTTTACAACAGAACCTTGTTACAACGAACATCCAAATAAGCAATTCTTGCTCTCAATTTATTTACGTCCCTGATGGTAAATAGCTGACATGTTTTTCCAGTCTCAATGCAACAAAGTTGCGTCACACGTATAGGTTTCAATTTCTCAATGGTTTTTTTTTTTTTTAAAGAAAGTACAGTACTATATACTGCACAGAACTTCAGCAATCGATCAGAGTTCGCGAGAAGCCGTTCAGATTCTGCTTTGAAACACACGCGTCGTTTCCATGTGACTGACTAGATGTCACTAGCAGTCACACAATTGGGTCAACAATTTTTACACCAAGTCATACCAAGTTCAATCGGCTTCCATAGATTCAAACCGTGTGTTCATGAGCACTGATAACAATCATGAATGCTAAGGCTTCATTAAAATCACGCAGGAAATTTGATGAAGCTCGCGAAACTTTTCTTTCTCCTTTAATTCCAGTAATATTCTTTTTTACGATTAAGGAAATACTCAGCGCAAATCGCTCGCCTTTTTTTTTTCGTCCTTAGTCAGCTTAATTTTTTTTTTAACCTAATGGACTCGAAAAAATAACATCTTTGCAGTTGAACCTCTTCCAGTCCAAATTCAAAGGACCATCAGCAACAAAATTCCAATTACGGAGGGTCCGACTGTCTATAAGTATCAAAAACAAGCATTTGTGTTCGGGAAAAGAAAAGAAAGGAAGAAAGAAAGAGGAGAATTACAGTAAATTGCGATTGGTGATATTCTCGGTATGGAACTGCTAGTTAAATGGGTTGACAATTGGAGATGAACTTGGACGAGGCACCAATTTATTTGCCCCTTTAGTCTTTCACTTCCTTTCAATAAAGCACATCAATTTACACATTTTCAATCGCTTCTCTTTTTCCTACTGTGTCAATAAAATAGCCAAATAGCCACATCAGACAGTGACTTGAAAACAAAACTTGACATAGAGAGGTTCGAGTCATCAAGATTCGACTACAGTACAGTGCAATAAGAAATAGTACGGTATAAGAAGTACAGTACACGCACCTTGGACGCACTCGCCACTGCCGTCGCCGCCGCCGTCGTCGTCGGACTGGAAATGGACGCCCTGTGCTGGTCCACCAGGCCCTGCACAAACTGCTTGCTCTCCCGCCTCGTCAACTTGAGCTTGCTCACCATCTGCCCTCGCTGCTCCATCATCAGCGTCCGCTCGTACGTGTACGCCGAAATGTCCGCATACTCCATCTCGACAATCTCCACGTCCGCGTCGATCCGCAAGTGGTACAGGAACATCTTCAAGTCCTTCTTCATCTGGATCGAGTTGTCCTCGAGCTGGGCCACGGTGAAGATGCGCATGCGGCAATTGTGCCACGTCTTGTGCTGGCACAAGAGGAACGGCAGGAGCATGAGGAGGCCGCCGTCGTGGACGATCCACCAGATGTCGATGTTGCCCGAGATCTTCTCGGTCGAGTCCGGGTAGAAGGCGATGCCCTTGGGCACGAGCAGGGCCATCTTGGCCGCCGCCACGCAACGCACGGTCGAAATGAAGGTCTTCCACGACCGCTCGTCCGTCGACTTGCGCCACGAGTGGGGCCAGCCCACGATGACGGTGTTGGGCTTCAGGCCGCCGATCCCCGACGTCTGGATCAATCTACGAAACACACACACACACAAACAAACACACAAAATCAATCAATGCGATATACTGTATACACAATACTCCACGCTGAAGACCACCTACTTGCAACAAAAAAACCTTTCTAGTTTCTACAGTATATTGTCGGTAAATCACAAAATTATTCATTTCACTCGCTTGGGAACAAGCGAACAACAATGTTATCCAAGTGCGGACAGAAAAATAAACTCAATCTTCAATCGGATTAAATACAATATGCAATGCTGCGATATGCGTACATTAAAAAAAAACACACTCGAGTAACAAGTGAAATGATTTAAAAGGAGACTTCTGAAAATACGCGAAGAAGTTTCCCTGGAAATACACACTGCAGTAGTCTAGGATATTCTGGTTCTTTTCTCAGCCAGTGGCAAGTAAATATAAATTATAAACGAGTACATTTTCAAATGAAGCCTTGGAATCATTTTTTTTTTTGGAAATGATTAAAAGATTATAATTTGATAATACTCGTCACTAGGGTGGGAACATAGGGGAAAACGGGATTTCAGGAATTACCCAAGAATGCAAAGCTTAACAAGATAGCTATGGAGTATTCAAAATTGTTGGCAATTTTGCAGCAGGCAAAGAAACATAGAAAAATCACACTCACAATTTTATGAGAAAGTTTCAAGTCTAAATGACCCGGAAATTTCCTGCCAGGATATTTGACAAAAAAGCATTTAAAATTGTCCGTATTTTTGGATGCTAATGTTTTTAGAGGAATTTCAAGGATATTTCGGATTTAAAAAAAATAAAAACATTTTGAAGGCTTGCAAAAGTAAAGCATTTTCCAGTTGTCCACTTGCAGAATACCATGCCAAAGTTAGACACACAGTATGTGAATGTGTGTTGATACTGTACGTTCATTGACTGCATTTTGTAATTCCATGTTTTCATTCATTCACGGTTCATCACACTAATTTTTAAAAATTATTATTGCTTACTCGAATGAAAATTCTATGGAAAAAAATTTGTTCGATACATTATCCTCCGTCGTAAAAATGTTCGCAGTACAGTACATTAAAAATATTCATCAGCTATTTACGAACAGATATTCAACGAAATTCGTGTCCTCTTCATTTACCAGAGACGAAACAATTTAATCGCTTCAAAAACAAATTACTTTTCGCTCGAGTCGTGGTTGGAGACATTCAAAAAGCATCTTGCGCAACAGCAAAAAATTCGAAAATTTCAATCAAGAGCCTTTATTTCGGTCCAAGAATGGTGATCGTCATAGAAAAATCAAAGATGTGCCAAATAGGAAAATATCGTGGCAATATCAGAAGCATGATTCACATCTATCCGTTTTTCTTTTCATATATTTCCCAGGTGAGTGAATCACAATGAGAGTCGCCCAGATTTTTAAAAAAATAATAAAAGTACGCCATTTTATTGTGTGTAATCCCAAAGTCAGTACTAAATCCGAGTGACATCAACCAACTTACAACTTGAATATTTAAATATTTTCACAATCACAGAGTCTCTGTTTCGAACATATTTATTATTTCATTCATACGTTGAGAAAAATAAATCAAGTGAGATTAGGGGTAGTGACGGATTAATCATCGTTCAAGAAATGGAGACAAAAATATAGTTGAGCACACAAAACAGTCATTATGTTTGTCTCATACAGAAAACCAGTACAGGAATTTTTCCCCCATTTGATTCGTTTGCAGAACTGTACTTCGGGACTTCGACATGTAATCAAGGCAAAAGATCCCTCGAATGGGACTCGACATCAAAGCAAGGCAGTACATTATGTCTTTTTGGGTCATTGTGCATGACGAATAGCTGTCTTTAATGACTTTCTCCTCATATATCCGAAAGGATCCTTCTTTTAGTGTTTCGACCTCGAACGCGATGGTTCTTCGATGATAAAAGGAATTGTTGATGATGATGATGATGATGATATTCTCGATTGGATTCAAAGTACAGTAAATATAGCAACATATTCAAGCCAGTTTAACATAAATTGTACCAATCCCTGAGAAACATCTAAATTTTTCCAGCTTCTTCAAATTGAAAATGATATCTGGGAAATCTAAAAGGTGCCTCAGAAAGTCTGTTGATCATAAGTTCGCATACTTCCCAATTCCAATTTCCTCTAGAATAACTGTTTTAATTGCCGATACAAAAAATATAAATGATGAAAGCCTTCCATTTTTTTTACAGCGAAACTCGAGTGAAAATATATTGAGCAAAGAGGAGCAATTCTGAGAATGAAAGAAGTGGAAAAATCCAGGCAGCTCTTTTTTTGTCGAAATAAAATTTGTAACAGATTCTTTAATTTTCCAACAAACATAAAAATTCTTCCAAGATATTATTTTGTTTCAAAAGTGTGATGCTTCAAGAAAAGGTTTCTTTTTTCTTCGAAAGTTCAATAATGCAAACATCTTGGCATCCAACCAACTCGAAATTGTTTTGGTAAAAAGCTCGTAAACACGTACTGTACTTTACATGACAATATACAAACTATGAAAATTCTTCAAAGCATTTACCGGTTGTCATGGGCCAACTAGCGCGTGAATCGCGTTTGTCAAACCTGACCTCAAAGAAACGTGTCCGGACGTGCCAAAAAATAAACGGCACGTGTCCAAGAATTTATTTTCGTTTCTTTATTTCAGCGTGAAAGTGAATGAAACAAATGCACGCAACAACAAAAAAAAAAGAAGCGACAGAACGGCATNAATCAACAGGCACCACTTGGGATGATATTCTGGCAGCTGTTGATGCAAATGGTAGGATTAATTTGGAATAACTGGAAGCAACCCTCGGATTTAATTCTGATTCGATTTCAAGAATTTTCAAAGAGAAATCTGAGGTAGACCAACAAATCTGAGAGATGGGCGCCTCCTGTTTGGACTGAAGAACAGAGAGGTGCCATAGGGTGACTTTTGCAAAATTTCTCAAAAAGTGCTGATTTATTTTTGCCAAACACAGTTTTTCCTGAACAATAACTGTTTTTCAGCTCAATCATCCGCCATCTTAAGTTCTACCCCAAAATTTTTTTCTGGAATCCCTTGCATGTTGCATAGCTGTGTTCAGTGATGCCTTGAGAGAGAGAGAAAAAAAAACACCAGAGTTGTCAAACTAACCTCGGTCTCCAGTTGGGAGTCCTCAGCAGGGTCTGCAGGGCACAGGCAAGGTTTTGTTTAGGCATCGTGTACTCCTTCTTCGTCCTGTTGTTCCCGCACTACAACAGCTCCAACGGTTAGTCGTGTCTGTGGACCGTCTAGTAGGTCCACTCCTTGTTCCGGGAGGCCCCAAGCGGTAACCCTGAAGACACTGCCAGGGGTCTCAGGAACGGGATGATCTCATCTTTGGCAATGGCCTGCAACAATCTCGGGGCACCTGGCACAAAACCACAACAACAACAAAAAACCATCATAATTACAGTAATACA